>JACYXV010000008.1:37020-47231 GCA_016859225.1 Thielaviopsis cerberus | reverse complement strand
TTTTTTTTTTTTTTTTTTTTTTCTTCATACAAAGTTGATGAAAAGAAACAGCAGTGGTACTGATGATATTCTTATCAACTTACTCAATCACGAGAGATAACATAGCGGCGGTACGATTTGGCTATTGGCTTGACCGAGGAACCGCAGACGAATAAACTGATCCAAAGCCCAGTAGAGTCTTTATCTGATTGCTCGTTCGTTTCTTCCTTGTTAGTGTTGCGGGCTCTGAGAAGACTTTGCGGGAAAAAGAACGCCCTGGAAAAGTGCCATTACGGAATACTGGCTGGTCTTGTCAGCTTTTAGCCTTTGTTGTTTCAAATCAACAGGTTGAATGAAATGGACAAAAGACGCAAGCAACGTCACATGGCTATAAGAGGTAACAAGAGACAAAGAGGCGACAGACTGCATGAGAGTGAGAGACTGCAAGGTGGAATAAACCAAACAAGACTGTAAGATGGAACAAACAAACGACGGCACTGAGAAAAGGGCGCAAGGAAACAAACCCCCTCCCTTTGATTACCATCTAGTCATCTTGACGTCGACAAGACAAGACGAGACACCAAAAGAGCTAGACCAGAGTTCACCAATTGTCTACGCAATAAAGGCGCATGAGCACATCTGTGATGGATGAGCGGCTGGAGAATGACAATCAACCTGTAAAGAGATTGCTTGCTTACAGGTCACGATACAAGGGCTGGTGAGTTGCTGTGGTTGTGATTTGGGGTTTGCCAGTTAAAGCCGCCCCCATGCTTTGACTGTTTGTCTGTTATTGTGACCCGTTAGTGACCGTAATGCATGATTTGGACGAGCTTATCAGGATTAATGAGTGCTGATATGCTTACTCTTCACATGCGTTATACTGTTACTACTCGGATTAACCCTTGGAGTAACCCTCGAATGATACTACTGGCTTGTGGCTTGAACATGAGTACTTGCCAACAACGTACATACCTTCCTCTTAAAGACGTGGCCCAAAATGGAAAGGACACTGCATTCCAACTTGCAAACAATGGGCATAACCCAACAAAAGAAGGAAAAATAGGGCAGGAACGAAAAGACAGGGGCGGTAGTTGCCGCTTGCCCGATAGGACAAGTGCTCTAGTGATGAAGCACAATCGCGAGAGGAAAGAGCCCTGGCTTGTTTGATAGAATACGGCGCACGAGGAAGCTGCGGGCACCCTTTGTACTTTTGAAAGGCAACTACAGTCCAGTTTTGCGGGAAGGCGGGTGACCACGTCGAGGAAGGTGCATTTACGCACCTTGGAGCATCTAATTTTAGCCACACTTACAGACCAGACGCCTAGATGAGTGAGTCTATAGTCTACAGCGTTGGATCCAGCACCATCATTACGTGGTGTACTGCGGCTTTGCTTGACGGGGAGCATAGTGAGAAACGGGCAATAAGAGTGAGTTTTGCTGCAAAGTAGCGATATTGTTAGGGATGGTGGTTTCTGGACAACATTGGCTGCCAAACTGCAGTGTGTTCGCCAAGCCAAGACGCATTATACCCTGTATAAACTACCTACCACCGCTCCCATTGTACTCGTACTTTGTATCATTGTTCCTGGTTTTCACTCGCATGCAAATCGCCTTGTTGAGCGTAAGCAAAAGAGGGGGTTCTCAAGCGCCTGGCATACATGAGGAACAAACTATAGATTAGGCACCATCTTTGTGTCGTTGGAGTATGATACCTGGACAAAAGAAAGCATACGATAATCAATGGGCTGAAAAGGTAGGACATTGCCGTTTCCGACCGTGTACATTATGCAAGGGAAACGTGTTGGCGGGCGCGTTGGCGAGGGGAGCCACCACCATTGCTGTTTTAAGAAAGACAAGCCTATCAAAAGGCTATCCAGATAAAAGACATCCGTCAACCAACACGCCATTCTCTGGTGATTTGTCCTCTGCGTGTGAAACCGACATCTAGAGAGTTCACGTTCATATACTACACCGCACTGTACGGGATGGTCTACACGCAATGTAATTTGCAAGTTGACAGGGGGGGGATTCGTTGTCTTGTCTTATTCAGAGGCTTCTGATAAACAGTGAAGCCACGATGCAAGGCGCGCTGTTGTCCAACAAGACACCCGTCTGGAGACAAGCCGATATGGGCTGTTAGGGCGATATTGCTTCTTTTGTCATCACTTTAATTTGTGCTGCCTTGCACCATGAGCAGGTGTTTATGGTCTGGTCTGGTCTGGTCTGAACGCCACGGGGTTTAACGGCGGCGTTTAGCTGGCTGGGGGGGGGGGACAGATGTGCGTGCCAGCGTATCCTCATTTGCACTGCATATCAAGCCAACGGCTGTATGTGCAGGTCTGTTTAGATGTTTGTATATAGACACATGCAAGTATTGACTCCAACACAAGTCTACAGCTCGGCCCAGAACATGATGGTCCGATACAAGTATGAATGAATTCTCTCCTTGTGCTGCATGCCCTTATATCTTACTGCTTAATGCTTACTCGCTTCTTCTTTTCTCTTCAGGGCTGAAACCAATAACGGGATGACAGCGGCTGTCCTGGTCTGCTTTGGGTAGTCCATTATTGCATAGTACTTGTAGTGTCTTCTCGCATAGTACTTGTAGTGTCTTCTCGCATAGTACTTGTAGTGTCTTCTCGCATAGTACTTGTAGGTTGACTGTGGTGGAAGTTAACAAGAAAGAAACCATGGTCTCTTAGAGTGGCTGTTTAGTAATTTAACCAAGCCAGGTTACTTTTTGCAGCTGGCGTGCAGTAATTTCGTGGGGGTACCCGATTCAGCAAGACTGCTATGGCTAGCCAGCCTTTTCGTTTCTTGCATATTGCTAGAGGGCTCATTTGCCTTTACAACATCTGCTTTCTAGAGAGCTCATTTGATCTCAAGGTTTGCTTTCTAGAGAGCTCATTTGCCATCATCTGTTTGCTGGACCTTACAGCAACTGTACACCCTTGCCCCCTCCAACACTATCTTCATGTTACAGTCTGCCCCCATAGTAAGCGTTTGTTTCTGGCTTTTCTACTACGTTGTTCCTGGACCGAGCCCTGAACCCGCTGCCAGTTCATCAGCTCGGCAAACAGCCCATAAAGCAAACAATCACAGGCACACCAAACCACAGAGAAGAAACCGCACCAACCCATAGAGAAGAAACCACACCAACCTACAGAGAAGAAACCACACCAACCCACAGAGAAGAAACCACACCAACCCACAGAGAAGAAACCACACAACACCCTCAGTCTCACCTGCAGCAGACAGACAAAAGTAAATAACGAATTGGGAAAGTCCAAGACCTCAAACAAAGTGCCATGTTGGGCCATTTGCCCGAGGCTCAATTCGACAATTATACCCGATATGAGCATCCATTGGGTGGGCGTGCCTGTTTCAAGTCGGGCTTCCACGAGTATCAAGGCTACAACACCGTCCTAGCCAATGTAGTCAGTTTGATGCGAGCACTACTCATTTAGAGTAGAGTGCTATGTACGTCATAGGCATCAGGACAGAAAGCGGCCCAACCAGCCGATTCATGTATTCCATGGTTGCTGGCTGCGACCACTACGGCCAAAGCAAAGCCCAAATAGTTGTACTTGGCAACAATCAACAATGCTGGCCACACAGCCATATGCTATGGCCCTCTAAGCGACCGGCTCAGTGTAACTATCAACTCACGGACAGATGGGTTCAAAGGCCATCCAACTGGCTTACTGTGAGTAATAGCGTTGAGCCTATCCGGGATCTCTGAGTCCAAGCCTGTAGAGCTCAAGTATTCCAAAGATGTCAGTAAAAAGCTGGCGTTATTTCCAGCGTAATCAATGGCCAACCTGGATGTGCTAAATAAAACATTGCGGAATATATTAGCACAGCTAACCCGCCTGGGCTCGCTTATATCATAGGACCTGTATAGAGCTATAATACAGGGTATGCTGGGCGCTTACACTCAGGGCTTGCCAGCACATTCCGCTACGTAACAATAGGATTAGACGCTTTTGTTGGATATAGCAGTTCGCCAACCAGCGGTTATATAAGGTTGAAATTGCTGAAGTTATACGCAGGTCTAGGGTTTACAAGGGTTTTTCTGCATGCAATTACATCATCATGTACAAGGGCACAGGGAACAGGCTTAGAGTGATGCCCTAAAACAATAACAACACGAATAACGCCAAGGCCCATATTACCGGCCTCAATCTTGACTGCTACTTTCGCCGTGCTATTCGTAGCACCAGGCGTCAAAGCATCTAGGGGCAAAGTCCGAGATCTGTTATTCTCCAAGTACTTCTAGAAACATGAACCCCGGGACCTTATGAAGGTGATATTATACAACAGGATTAACAGCGTCTTGGAAGCCTTGTAGCCTATGTTGTTTCCAGGGTAAACCCCGTTACCAGTAAAGTCTTTGTTGCTCTGTTACATGATATGTACAGGAAGAAGGACATGTGTAGAGGAAGAAGGACATATGAAGGACATATGTACAGGAAGAAGGCCGAGTAAAAAAGGAAACGAAAAGGAGAAGGAAAGAAAAACGAGTCTTTGGGACAAGATGGAGAGAGTGAAAAAGAGAGGATAGCAGGGATCAAGGGAGATCCAAGGGCCTCGGATGGGCGGCCAACTAGGAAACAAAATCATCTACGGCCGGCCGTCCAAGCGAATGCTCCAGTCACCAGCTATGCCGATACCTGCCTTTATGTTATTTGTAACCAGACCCTGATATCGCGTCTCTGGACAACGCGTGAGCAACCCAAGATACTAAGCAGTATGTTGTATATTGTGCTCTGCTGCAGGGCAGATGGCTTTGGTAGTGGTGCTCTGGGGTAGCCCTGCTTTGACAGTTTTGCTTTGTCTTGCAGAAGGAAAAAAGACATCGACACCAGCGCCGTGGTACAATTTGTCTCTGTGGTCCGTGTTCTTGTAGTCTCCTTTTCCAAAGCCTTGAATTTAGCCACAGCGGGAGTTTTACTGTACGGCAGAGGGAGTTTTACGGCAGAGGGAGTTTTACTCTACAGCAGAGGGAGTCGTCGTTTTACTCTACAGCAAAAGGGGTGCCATAAACAACAGCAACAAGAAACAAAGAAACCTTTAGACAGACAAACCGTCAAAGCTTGCGTATCCAGCAGCCTGAGACAGAGAAAACTGCGGGCAGAATAGACACATCTTTGTTTTGTTTCCTTCCTCGTGGCCTATTCATTTATGCCTTGGCGACGATACGCAAACAATTTACATGTATCTGTGAGATATCAGGTTCTGATATTCCTTTTGTCATGACGCTCCAGCCCTGTCGTGATCCTACTACCACCATGAGCCAAGGCCCACGGTCCCTTTCTAAAAATCTTGGACCTTGTAGTAACCAACCTAACGTATTATATATACAAATTTGTACGTTTTGCCCTTTGCCGTATTCATGCATAGCTGCAAGCACAGTTTACGGCGTTTCCAAAGGATGTAAAGGCGTAGAGCTGAAGACTGGGGATGCTTGTCTTGGATAGGTTGATATGAGTGAAAAGGAAAAGAGAATATAAAGGAAGACAGAAGAAATGGAAGCAAATAGGGCAAGAAAAAAGGAGAGAACAAATGGCCTCAGCGCAACACGTAAGCTGTACAGGAAATCATACAGGAAGAGCCCAAGAAAATAGTAGCAAACATGGTTAGAGTGTGAACCGAGGACTTGGTGCAACCAAGACGACACGGGGGCTGGGATATCACGACAAGGCATAGGTGAAGAGCAGAGGCTTGAGTTTGTGTAGACACGACGCATACAATTCCACTCAAAATAAACCACTATGACTGAATTGTCGAGTGTGTAGAGCCGAGACGGGACGTCAAGCCTAATCAAGCACGTATGCATGATTGTTAGACTAGGCATGTGTGTATACAGATTCATGTATGTACGAATACCCAGATGCCCTCCTGCATTCCTGTGCCCATACGAGCTAGGCGACCGGCCCGCTTGATACTCCAAGACGGCCCCGCGACCCAAGCATGATATGCGGCCAATGGCGGCTATAAAAAACCCCCATACGACTATAAAGCTCACCGCCGAGTAATATCACCATTAAAGTTGCCCATCTCCTCCATATAGAGTACTACAAGTCACACGGTGCATAAGCAGCGACATGGCACGTACATGGATACATGTGTATGTACACAATAATAAAACCGCGGCTGCAAGCAGCATGTACGCCATTTGTAGCCTCCCCCCTCGACCCTCCTCGACTGCAACTTCAACCCGTCTCTACATCTCCTTCTGCACATTTCGCACCTCCATATGCAGCGGCTGCGTGTACGTGTGTCCATCTCGCAATTTGCTGGCAGCGCAGTCACAGTACGGGCTCGCAAGAGGTGGGTTGGAAATGATGTATACCTTACGCCGATCCTCTGCAAACCCCCCTCAAGGCGACGCGGAAAAGAACCGGAGCCACAATGAGGGATCAAGAGTGCCCACTTAATGAGGGGGACAAGCGGGCTCTGCGTAGACGAGAGGAGATGGCAACAAGTGTTAGGAAAAGGTCCCTTTTCTGCTGGTTGGCTGTACCGGGTTGGCTTTTGGATACTCGCTTTCGGCTCTGTAGAAAACGTGCAGCACAATGTAGTAGGATGCAGTGCAGAGTTTCATTAGCCAAGAGGAGAAACCTGACCAGACGAGATTCTCCTCTTCCTTAGGACCTCTCTCTCTCTCTCTGTCTCTCTCTCTCTCTCTGTCTCTCTCTCTCTCTCTGTCTCTCTCTCTCTCTCTTTCTCTCTCTCACAATCAAACCATGCCAGACTGTCGGGACAATGTCTGCAGGAGTATGTATAAAGGGCAGATAAAGACTAGTGCTTGGGCCCTCTCTGTAGATATCGGGACGATTTGCCTGAAAAAAACAATGGGAAAAAGAAGGGCATACGAGACAAAGAGAAGAGGAGAGAATGAGAAAACATTTGGATGCAGCTACGTCAGTTTGCAGGTCCCCGCAACGGCGTGCAGTAGCTTCGCTGTGGGCTGCTCAGGTGGATGCTTTTTATTGCTTTTGTCGGCTATTGGGAAATTCATTCATTGGTCGGGAGCCCGTGGCGTTGGATAGAAGGGGGAGGCGGAGAGGGGAAAGGAGCAGCGAAACAGAAAAGGAAGAGAAGCAGAAGCAGAAGAGAAGCATAAAGAAGCCGAAGAGAGGCAGAAGAGAAGCAGAAGAGACGCAACAAACAGAATCAAGGACAGCAACCTTAAAAAAGGAAGGACGAAGCAGCAAGAAGAAAGGAACCAAAGAAGCGAGTAGCGAAAACACCAAAGGAATAAGCACAAGGAGGGGATTGTAATAAGACGCAGCTGCAATGGGAAATAATGCATGTTTGTTGTCTATAGACGCTTTTGGATGGCAGTTACATGCACGCATATCCATCAATGGCAACCGAATATACCTTGTACATACAACATGTATATTCAAGTGTGCGTACATACATACATACATACATACATACATAAGCACGAAAGCATGTACTAAGTATGCACATATCAGCATATGCAATGGCTGGCGATAACTTGAATCCTGCAGCTCTGATTCACCACATTTCAGCTAAAACTCTTAATTAGGCCGGAATGAATTGCCCATCACAGCCACTACAGGCTCTTCTACCATTTCGTTTTTAGGGACGGCTCAATGTGAACTTTCTTACTAGATTTACTCAATAACAACCTTGGTAGTTTGTTTACTTGACGTTTGTTTCCTTGTTGTGATTGGGCAGCATCAACCAAAATAACCGTAAGAAGGAACGACGGCTGACTTGACAGTTGGCAAATGACTCCTTCTACATGAGAAAAACAAGCAAGGAAGGAGGAAAGAAGTTATACGGGGAGAAAAGGAAGGACCGTATTTGCAATTTCTTTTTTTTTCTTTTATTATGAATCTTAATCGGTCCTGCTTAGTTTTGCAGACTAAGAGCCCAAGAGGGGCCGTAAGAAGAAAAGCCCACAAAAAGGAACTAAACTGCCAAAGACTGTGGTTCACTAATGTACAATGATGCTATTTGTGTTGAGCAGAAGAAGTAAATACTGCAGGGTAGGTGCAGGATAACTTGATGGGCAGTAGTGCCGAGGAAGCAACCACTTATAAGAGGAAATTATGCTGGGTAAGAAGTGGAAGAAGTGGAAGAAGTGGAAGGTAGGGAAGAAGTGGAAGGTAGGGAAGAAGTGGAAGTAGGGAAGAAGTGAAAGGTAGGAAAGAAGTGAAAGGTAGGAAAGAAGTGAAAGGTAGGAAAGAAGCAGAACAGGCTAGGAAAGAAGCAAAACAGGCCATGAAAACCCAGTTACAAGTCGGGAAAGAAACTGTCACGAGGCAGCCGCTCTTTGCGCCTTCCGTCGTCGTTTACCAAAAGAAATCTCTGCATTGCCTCGTCCCTTTTCCCTTTTCAATCTCTCCCTACATTCTCTCCCATTCATCTTTTAATGCTGCCTCCATAGTTACTACCTGCAAGAGGCCGTTGATCAATACGCGCCCGGCTTTGCTCTGCAAAAGTCGTCTGATAACAAACTCTCCCTCGCGGGCTGACCCCCAGCTCTCGTGATGCCCTTGTTCTCACCCTCTCCAAGACATCTGGAAGTATTGATAACTGCTGCGCAGATTACTTCATTACACTCCGAGAAAGACGGAGATGACAGGTCAGGTCGTGTTTAGCGTGCTGTGCCGTGTTCACTTCCCTTTATTACCAGCCGAGAAAACCGACTAACATTCTTGCTAGGAGCCATGCAACGCTATGCGATTTCATTGCCATGTTCCATATTTCAGACCCTACACGGTGAAGCAGAAACGCCACGCCAAGCTCACTTGGCTCTCTGGTCCGGCTACATCTTGGTAGATTAACAAACGCACATGTTCCAACCATGGGGCAGCTTGCCTACTATTTTCCGACGTTCGACAACGAAAAACGCCCCGAGAAGCTGCTGGAAACCAGCAGACAAGAACCTTCTCTAGCGCCTCGAGGCTTCTTGCTCCGTTCGTTTTTTCTTCTTTGTTTTTTTTTTTTTTGCTCCCCGGATATTCCGATGAAAAGGTCCCCAGCGCGAAAACCAATGGCTGGCCGGCTTATTTGTGTGACCAAGAAACACGGAACATCACACCACCGTCAGAGCCATCCTGAGGGAACGACGTGCGGAGAAGAAACCCAACAAGAAATCAGAATATGGCTGGTTGAAAGGGACGACTGTACGGTTGGGCTGCGTCTCATGGAAACACGCTTGTTTGCGTTGCATCAATGCTTTATTATTGTCATCATTATTATCATTATCTTAGCCCGGGGGACAAAAGACGGAAGCCAAGAATCTACGAGTGCCCAAAATGGTGGCGTATCATTCTGCGCTGGCAGGCATGGCACAGTAGTATCTATATGGGCAATTCTTGCTTTGGAACGCGGTTGCATTGTGTACCTTTATTCGATGATATTGGGCTATCGGGGCGGTGGAGGTGAGTGCAAAGGCCTGGACAAATAGGGCCAGGCACAGGCAAACAATAACACCAAACAACTCATAAACAGGTGAGTGTGATGCGATTCTTGTCTTGTTTTACTGCCGCGAATGGGTCTGCTGCGGCCTTTGGTCACGGACGAGTTGGACTGATGTTAATCAGACAAAACCGTGGAAGGTGGCCCAACTCAGATGGCTGGCATCGTGAAAGAAATGGTGTTTTGCTAAGAAGTTGCGGGGTTCGAAATGCGGTATGCCTTTCCTACGTCGTTTGTTTTGTGGCAACCGGTGGGTAAAACAAAACAGCTCAAGTGCAGATGCGGATACAGAGGCCAACGTTAACATCATTCTAGCAGCGCACCCATTGTGGCCGTATACTACGTTGCCTAGCGGCGGCCGCCTTTTTCTTCAACTGGCTGCTCTGCCGCCTTTGGCGTTGTTGACAAGCGAAGCTCCGTACAGACAAGCGGTGAAGCCCCCTATGCACATTGCCGGCGTGGAAATGCATCACAGCTGTTTGAACGGGATAGAGAGTCGAGCAGTAGGCCAATAATTGCGTTGTTGCGGGCTTACTCTGAGAAGTGTACTAAGAATGCTACATGCGTTTCCGTGTATGGTAGTATGTCATCATGTACAATTCTGTTCCAGAGGCCACCGCGCAGAGCCTTACGGAGTCATCAAGGACTACCTTTGGGTTATTTAGGTAAGTATTATACCGTTCATGCATCTTTCAGAGTTTGTACAAGTCATTTTTTTTCTGTTATAGCAGGGCAATGAGCGGCTTTGTAGCAGAGCAATGCGTGAA
>JACYXV010000008.1:15264-36920 GCA_016859225.1 Thielaviopsis cerberus | reverse complement strand
TTTTTTTCTGTTATAGCAGGGCAATGAGCGGCTTTGTAGCAGAGCAATGCGTGAATATAACGAAATGACAATGCTACGCTGGACTTTGCTCTACCAACACACCTGGTTTTCTTTTATTCTCTTTCATGTAAGTTGACATGGCACGGTTCGTTGGGTTGACATGACACGGCACACAAGTACAAAGAACAATAGGCAAGTGCCTTTTTCTTGAATGTGACTGTGACGAGATTTTATTGTCTCCTTCTGCTGCTGGTTTTTCATTTTGGAGATGTGACGCTGTCATCATGCACGGGCAAGTTGACATGGAAAATCCGGCAAGGCAAAGAAGAGAAAACAGCCTCAAGCCAAAGTGGCATGCTTCTAGCAAACGGGAAAAAGATGAACTGACATGACCTGATGCCTTTTCAGGTATGTATTGGCCCAGTTTTCTATGGCGGGCGTCTCTCGATGCCTCCTGGGCAATAGGGAGATGGAGACACTCGGGGCCAACTCATTGGCTTGTGCCTTGCCCTTAGAGACGGGGAAGACGAGGCGAATAGGGCTTGTCTGCTCCTTCTCTTCATTTCTAGGCTTCTATTCCCGTGTGCTTGTTGAGCTCTCCTTCTTTTTTTTTTGGCTCACTTGGTCTAGACTCTAGCCGTCGGAACAGCAACTCGCGATATTCATCAAGAGGCTTCTTGTTGTCGTCTGGCTTGTGATGTTTCCAGGCTAGGTTTCTAGTGCTAAGGGGGGTTGGATATTTGGTTCGCTAGGACCTGTCTCGTTTATTTCCCCAGACAAAAGCTGCGGCTGGGCTTGTGTGATTTTACAGGGTGTTTTGAGTTGCTAGGCCCGGCAGGCGAGTTAGCGCTGCTACTCTGTGCGTCATGTTCCCGGGGGGAACTTGAGTGTGGGGTTGACCAAGCCTTAATCTTTGCAACTTTGCCGTCGACGCCTCAGGTGATGGATTCCGTTGGCAATGTGTCCGACGTGGGACGCTCACCGGTGATTACGCCTCCAGTACCACGGAGTAGGTCTTGTTCGGGTGACATGAAAGAGACTGCATGGGCAAGTTTTGCAGTTTGTCGAGCAAAAAAGCCCGAAGCGAAGTTCCCATGAAGAAGTTTGGTCAACGCCAACGTTGTCGTCGGGCAGGATCTTCGTATCATGCAGGGTGAAAGGGAAGAGAAAAAGGAATCAAATTTGCCATTCCGCAAATGGGCACAAGACAACAAGCTGGCCATTGTGCTACTGGCTAATGGAAAAAATAAGGCCACGACAAAGGGAGAAGCAAAAAAGGACCCTTTTTGTTCTGCTGGCATTTGGAGATACTGAAAAGCCCTGCAGCCTCTAGACACGTATATGATGGATATCTACCTTGTGCGGCACACTTGCACCGCGAAATTTTGTCTGTCGCCTGTCATCTTGAGTAGACAAAGGTGGACATGAGAACTAGCCACGTCATTGGTCCGGCGCTATCAAACTTGGGCGAGGCGGCACGAGGAACCCAGAGTCACCCGGTAATGTGTGTGTGTGTGTGTATTGCGTGGATACCGGTACGTTTAGACAAGGTGGTCGGTGGTGGGTTTCGATACATTATTTTAGGACCCTTATTGGTTTGTCTGCCCACCTATCTGCAAAGTAACCAACGGCGCTCTATATGTAATGATGATATGCAGACACTTGTCTTGTCTGGCATCCTCTGTCGAGCTCGTTTACTCTCCCCGTGGCTCAATCCCACCACGGCATGCCCGTAACTTAACTCAACTCAACGGCGCAAGCAAACGCTACCATCACCATTATCGCCCGCCCCATATCCCGCGGTTGTCTTCTGCCTCAAAAGCTGATGATCCCACTGTGTGTTTGTCTGACAAGCAAGTTTTGCGGAGATGATTGGATTTGTGTACTTGCTATAGTATGGCGTGGCGTTGCATTAGACAAACTCGTTGCCAAAGGGTCTTTCTCTCTGCCATTCCTTTTTCATTCCTTTCATTGTTTTCGTCCCATCTTCCTGGTCAACGTAGCCCTCCCCCTCCCTTGCTATCTTTTAAAGATAAACAACTAACAAAAACACGGTGTTGGAACTTGCTTCTCCATGATGAGACGCTGACGTCAAGGAAAGAAAAAAAGGGCTCCCCTATACTGCATTGCTTAACAAATGGATCGATGGCGTGCAGGTGGGGAGCGGGATGAAAGGCCAGCTTTGGAGGGTGAGAATACTACTACAACAAATAAATCGAAGCCGGGGCAACTGTAAAGTAAATAGTAAAGCCTCGTCTGTTGGTAGGCTCGCTTCTTAGCGCCCGCGGACCATGACAAATTGTTATCACGCTGTGAATCTATTACGCCATTACAAATGTACACACATACCCGTGCATGTGTATGTGTAGTATGCATGCCTTCCAATATCTGTCGGCTACAAGACACACCACCTCCCTCGCCAACACCAACCGAGATTTCAAACAGACTTCATCACTGTCAAACAGCCTGGAAAACGGCCAAGTCAGTCTGGCAAGTCGGTGGAATATTGACTGGATTCTTACCCATCTGCTTATCCCGACCTAAAAGGGAGGCAGGACTTGCGGAAAAGGAAATCTTTGGCACTCAAGACGATATGTAAACCTTGCGCGCCGCATCTCCAACTTTTCAATAACAAACCTGTACCTTACGAAAACAGAAACTGATAGACAATGTATAACGTTTCTGTCCCCACGCGTAAGCAAGCATCAAGTATTCCCCCCAAATGGCCTTGTGATACCTATATGTAACTGATTGTATTAACCAATAAAAGACATTATTACAGCCAAGAAAAAAGAAAAGGAATCTAGAAAGTACAGAAAAGACGCTAGATGAATCATGAAATGAGAAAGAAAAGGAGAAAAAAAAAAAGGCAGAGTCAAAACGCCAGAAAAGAAGAAAACAAAAGGAACAAAAGCAATATTGTCATCTCCTCAGTCAATGTCGTCCTCGTCGCTACTCTCCGCCACAGCCACCGTCGGCGTAGTCTGCAGAGGCTTGCGGAACGGCGACGTGCTCTTGTTCCCCGAGCCCGCTGCCGAAATCGACCCAGACCGCGACCCAGACCCAATCGACGTTGCAGAACCCTTGCGCAGCAGCCCGCTGGCAGCCGACGACTCCCACCGGCGCGAGCCCAGCATCGTCGGCGTTAGTGAATTCTGCCCCGCCGCTGTGGGCGACACAAGCGGCGGACTGCGCAGGTTACTCGTTGATGCCGACGAGGCTGCCAATGGAATTCCCGGTCGTGAGAGGGGAAGCGGTGCTGGCTTGGTCTGCACAGGCGATGAAGTCTTGGACTGTGGTTTGAGAACCTGCGACTGCGGCTTTAGTGGGTCATCGCCAAGCAAGTCATCGCTAGCTTCCGTTTCATCTGAGTCGCTGGCAAGCAGATCGTCGTCAATCGTGCGGCCACGTGCGTTCAGACGCTTCATCGAGATGCTCTCGGGCATCATGTCCGAGTACTGGTCCGGCGTACGGCCCAAAATACGGTCAGCCTTGGACATGGGCCGGCGAGCCTTATTTGCGTGGCCAAGTGTCATACCCGTGCCCTTGGGTCGTTCAGACTCGGTCGGGCTTGAAAGATAGTGGCGCGTGCCGCCCAACGAAGGCGCAGTTGAAATGTTGAGACCGCCTGAAGTATGCATAATATCTGGATCCGGCGTACCCCAGCCAGCATTCACCTCACGTCTGTGCTGTTCCTCACGCTCCCGACGCAGCCGCTCGCGCTCATCCAGCCATTTAGGGTTAGGGTCCCACGCCCACCCGTCGCCAACCGTGTTGCAGATTGGTAGAAACCATAGCCAGGGTGACGGGCCCAGCAAGTGATAAAAGTTGCGCTTCCAGCCAAGGTCAAAGGCATTGGGCAGCTTGCGCGAGTCCTCCTCGTCCATGTACTCTTGGTAGCGCTTTTGCGATTGGTAGCGCTCGTGTTCGGCATACGAAAATTGCGCGGGGCGCTGGCCGTCAAGACCAACGGACGGCGGCGGCGCAACACGCTCGTCTTCGCCTTCCTCGGGACGCGTAACGCCTGGAATGGCGTTGGCGTGCATGTCAATCAGCTGCTGGCCATAGCTGGGCTGGGTGAATCGGCCACCGGGCTGGCGCTCACTGTGGTAGTTGTAAATCTGGTCGCGTAGCGACGAGTAGCGTGTTTGCTCCAGACACTCAATCGTGGTCTGGCCGCGGGCTGCGAGCGCAATGTGCCAACTAGTGAATGCGCCAATAACAATGGAGATGATGCCCGACATGACGGCAAGAATAATATAGTTGACGGGCACCAGACTGTCGACCGAGTTGACCTCGCCCATGATTTCAATATATGTCCAGGTGGACGATACAGCACAGGCATACAGCGCAAACATGGTGGAATAGACAAGAAATAGCAAGAAAGCCTTGTGGTTGCGCAGGCCTATGCACGTAGCCAACCAGGGACAGTGGTGGTCCATCTTGAGCACACAGCGACGGCAGGTTGAGCAGTGGTGGGCGCGGTCGGGCTTGCGCATCTGGCACTTTTTGCAGTATCGTATTTCGCCATTGGACTTGACAGTGAACGACGTGGCTTGTGGCGGGGCTTCGATGGCGGCGTAGTCGCCATTGGAGCGGGTGGTGCTGCCAGGGTCAGTAAAGACTGCAGTCGTGTAGGACCAGTTGAGAAGCAAGTATAAAAGGACGCCGAGGAAGGATGAACCGGAGCCTGCAAGAAACGGAGTTAGCACGGACGGACTACGGAGAGCAAAGGAGCGATAATCAGTACCCATCCAGGAATTCGGCGGCGGGTTAGAGCCAATGCTCAAAATCACCCAGACGCCCCATGATGTTAGGCCATACACAAACGTCAGCGGCAGACACGTAACAAAGCGACAGCACGTGCGTTCTAGGCGTCGTGCCCATCGTCTCGGAGCCATTTCGGACTCGTCGTCCATCCGGAGGTTTTAGCAAGCGGCAGGGCAGAGTTGGCAGACGGCAGATCCAATCCGATCTGTAAGAAAAAGACCGTGAAGGAGACTGCGGAAGGTAGAAGCTGTAGACCAAGAAAACAGCAAGCAAATATCGTCCGAGTTGTAGTCGGATCGGAATCGCAGATCAAGCAAACCCAGGATGGACAACTAATAGAGAAGCAGGCCGAAAGGACGCTTCTTTGCTGCTGATGTCCAGTAAGTGTGTGAAAAGGGCACTTGGACTATTGAAAAGACAAAGCAAGAACAAAACAAGACAAGACGCAGAGACAGGGGCGAAGGGGCGGAAAGGAAAAACAGGCGCTGTCTTTTTGCGCGCAGAGCTGACTGGCCTGGGGGGGCAAAGAGAGCCAGGAACAAACAAACAAGGAGATAACAAGCCCAGGTCAGGAACAAAAACCGACAAAGAGAGCCACTTGAGAAGAGATTAAAGATTAAAGATGGAGACAATCTGCGAGTCGAATAAAGTTGAGGTGCAACGCCCCTTGGTAGAGCCCACAAAGGCAATTAAATAGATGCTCTATTGGGGGTGGCGGCGTCGTAATCAATCAGTATTAAAGGGAAACGAGTGACAATTCAGAAATAAAGAAACCAAAGTTTGTAACAGATTGAGTGTCGGTTTTAAGCGGGAGTCGATGAATCAGTTGTCTCTCCTTCACCCGCAAGATTGGTGAGGCAAAGTTTATAGAAAAAGCACAGCCTCGTTTGAAGAGAAGAAGGACAGAAAGATTTTGATACGACGATATGTGAGGAAGGTGCAATGAGGCTAGCTCTACAGCAATTTTTTTATTTTTATTTTTTTATTTTTTATTTTTATTTTTATTTTTTCATAACCACCAGACAATCAAATATCAAACGCAGCAAAACACTAATCAATGGAAACAAACACTAGCCAAAGGAAACAAACGCAAATCAAAAATACAAGGGCGCAGTGAAGCGAGAAACCAACGACACGCGAGCTCCCTTCTAGCTCTTCTGCCATTGCTTCTAGAAACTCCATCACAAGGCTACCATGCTACTAATGCCGTGGCTGCGGCTGCTGCTTAATCTCCCGAACTACCTCCTTTGCACGCGCATTCATCTCAAAGCTTAGGCCAATCAAATCCACCACCTCCTCGGCGCTGAAATACACGCTCAAATCGCTCTCAAACCAGAGATACTTGACTTCGTTGAGATTCGACTGCAGCACTTCCGAGAGGAACTGCATGCGCAGCCATGACGGCACAAAGCCCGCAATCTTTGAAATCTCCTCGCCCGTGCCGGCTAGCACTTGAGCTTCTGCCGCCGCCAGCCGGCTCGGCAGAAACAGCTTGTCCAGCTCGCCAATCTGCGAAATCATGCGCGCCATCTGGTACGCCTCCTCCTGGCCAATCGACGGCAGGTCCATAATGTCGGCAATAATCTTGGCGGCCACGGACTCGACGAGAGCACCGACAGCGCGGCACCAGGCACTCGATGAGAGAATGGCTTGCCATTCATCAGCGACGGTTTGGACACGCGCCACAGTAGCCTCAATGCTGGCTTCGCTATCGCCATGCTGGATAAGGTTATATGCGCCTAGATAGTCAGCATTGCATGCTTGTAGACGTAGTTTGTAAACGCAGTCGTAAGGGAGGAGAAAAGAACATACCGCCAAGCAAATCACCCACAATCGTCTGCTGCATCGTCAACTCAATGTTGAAAGCCCGTGTCGCAAACGTCTTCAAGCTGTCCACCTCATTATCCAGCTTCAGCATCGCCATTGCGGGAGCACTGAGATCATCGCGCTTACTCCACGCAAATGAAAAGTCAGACAGCTGCTGTGCCAGGTAGATGGCGTCATTGTACAAAAACCTGCTTCTATTAGCATGCTGTGTTGTTCACAAAACTGTAAAGAAACTTACATGTTCCCGCCGCTCGCCAGCGAATAGTAGTACGGCGATATTGCTCGGAATAGCTCCAGCGCCAGTGTCGGAATCTTGAACAATCCCGCCGCAGCCGAGGCAATCAGATTCTCGTCGCTACCACGTGTTAGTCTTTCTTCCTCTTACAGGTAACTAAAACTCACTCAAACTTGGTCACCGCCGCGCCGTCCTCCAGAATCGAGTAGACTAGTTTCAGGACTGGCTCGGGCATTGACGAAATTGCACACTTTTCGCGCGTCACGACTTCTGTCGGTGCTTTCTTGGTCTTTTTGCTGGGCGCCGGCTGTGCTGTGTTTTTGGAAGCTGGCTTCGCCGGTGCAGGTGCTTCCGTGTTGTCTTCATCGCCCCAGCCCCATGCATCAGCTGCATCGTCCGTATCGTCATTTGTCTTTTCCGGCTCCTCTGGCGCAGGAGCACTGTCGTCATCCCATCCCCATGCATCTGCACCATCATCATCTTCCGCCTTTTCTGCTTTCTCTGTCGGCTCGTCTTCTACCCACGCTGAATCCCACCCTGCATCCTCCTTCTCCTCTTCCTCTTCCTCTTCTTCGTCTGCGAGGACAACATCTCTCTTAACCAATTCAATACTCTTTGGTGTGCCAAGCCCCGTCGCCAACTTCATCCGGACCATATCCAGCGTTGACTCTCTGCACTTGTCCAGCCACACGACTGCCGTGTTGCCCACCCACTGCACTAGAGCATCAAAGCCGCTAAGCCCGTTGGTCTGGAGAACCTCGCAAAAGACCTTGGTGTGATGCACAACGTCGTCAAGCTGGTCAATGTCGTGGATCGACGACGGCACCGCGTCGTTGAGCCACGTCGAAATTAACTTGGCGGTAAAGTCACCCATGACTTTGGCGCAGAGCGCATCGAGGATATCAGTCGGAAGCTTTTGGCCGAGAAATACAAAGACCCGGCCGAGGTCGGCGAGCAGCGATGCTACAGTGTTGTCTGTCTCGCCACTGAGCATGATGGTGTCCTAATCCAGTTAGCATATAGATGGTCTGACAGAAGCAATGAAACCTACGCCATGAACCTCGACGGCCGAAAAGGCCCATTGGTCAACCTCCATGCGCGGTGATATTATAGTAGCATCAAGGTTGTGCCACAACTGCTCCATGTGTTCGTCTACTTCCTTGTACTGCTTCAGCCCCAGCAGCGCATCCTGGAAGGACATTTGCTCATCTGCCGTCGTTAGCACCCTTTCCCCTCATCCCTCTCTATACATCAACTTACTGTCCACGCTTTGCCGGATAGAAAACTTGCTGCCATCAATGTCCGCCACCACCAGGTCCGCCCACACACGTCCCAAGACGCCGTGGATCTCGGCCTTGAGCTCCTGCGCGCGAACCTCGAGCACTCTCTTTGGCCTGCATAGCCAATTGACTGGAATCTGCTGAATTGCCTGTACCGCATCTACACGTCGTCGTCGTTTAGCACGTCTCCCGTCTCTTTCTCCTTCTTCCTCGTCTTCGTCGCGCCCACCCTCTTCTCTCGCCAACCCTCTGAGAAACTCACCGTCAAGCAACCGCAGAGCATCTGCTATCTGCCGCGCCTCCTTCTTCTGCTGTACCTCGTCCAGCAGCCCGTGTACATGCTTGATGGCGCGCAACACTCCGTGCAGCTGCTGCGCATACTGCACCTCGAGCGTCAGGAACTTTGCCTTTTCCTCGGTCTCTTCAACGACGCGGCCCGCATTTCCTGGGTCTTCAGCCTCGCGTGTGATTTCATTTGCCATGGCCTTTGACCACAGGATATCCTCCTGCAAAGCCTTGGCGTTGCGCACCCACGAGCCAATGTCGTCGCGCGTTTCTTCATTGATTGAGTGGATTTCGGCCTTGCTGTGTGTCAGTACCCTCTTTTCTTACGGCATTATACCCATCAACAAAAACATACCTCCAGGCTCTTCTTAGCTTCCCGCAGCACCTCAATCGCCGGCCCAATGTTCTCTGGCTGCAAAATCACCGCCGAGTCAGCATCGGATGGAAACTGCCCATCGCGCGCAAACGACACAATGGTCTGCCCGAGCTGCGCCATATTTTCTCGTTTGTCTACTGTATCTGGACGTTTCGGGTCACCGTGTGTTCGTATCGGTATGCTTTGTCGATTTTAATCGCACTCGGTGTCGTCAGCAAAAGTCAAGAAGCCACCTTGGCTGTGCCGCCTCGTTCGATTGGATTTTGGGTTGTCGTGAATTGTTGTCAAATGTATCAAAGCTCGTCCGTTGACTCCAAAATATATCACAAGATAAAAGAAATAATAATTGCCCCGGAAAACTTGCTCCAAAGCTTGTCAAGCTCTAATTCGAGCTTTAAATCTATGACGTCTAAAAGCTATCAAAGTTCAAGGTGGGATGTTTGGGCGAAAAGTATTCTGACATACCCTACTCAACCCTAACCCCCACTGGGCTTGTATAAAGGCTTGTTATTATGACATTGCTTGAAACCAAGTAGTAGGTCATTTACTTCATTACATAACACTCTATCGGTAGTATTCCCCGTCTAACGATCCCAATCTCCATCTAATGAGTTCACACCCGTCTAAGCAGACTCGTCGCCTGACATGGTCCAGTCCGAGTCATACTCGTCTTCATACTCATCATCGTCATCCTCCTCCTCTGAGTCCTCATCATTGTCCGGGTCCAGCGCCTGCAGTCCGTAGTCATTTTCAAACTCATCTAGACTCTGCACGCGAGTTTCAAACCGAGCCACGGCCAGGTTGTTTTTAATCGTCTGCCGCACACATGTTAGCACCATGCACCATTATATATATACAAAGACAGAAAAACTTACATCCGTCAGGTTGGGGTTGCACGTAATCACAATGTTGCTCCGTCCCGCTTCAAATAGCGGTAGCAGCACCTCCTTCATCGCCGTACGCATTTCCTCGGGCGTCACTGCGCGCACCTTGCTCATGAGCATCTCATTCCAGTTGCCCGGTAGATTCTGCACCACACCAAGAATAAAGTTGCTCAGCGCCGCCGCCGTCATGGTAGACTGCTCGCCCGCCCACTGGTTGACCAGCTGCGAGATCGCGCCCTCCATCTGGTGGCTGGTCACGGCGTCGTCACCATCGACGATGCGTTGGATTGAGTTACGCGCGGCCAGTAGCGCCTTGGTCACGTCTGGCGACCGGTACACGTAAAACTTGATGCAGCCCGACTCAATATCGCGCGCAAACCCGTTGCCATACGCAAGACCCTTGCCACGGACAGCGTTCCATAGCGGGCCTTCGACAGCCTCCAGGTAGCTAATGGCCACGTAGGTCGCCGGCAGCCGGGCGTCCTTGAGATCGCTAAATCCATTAGTTGTGCAGTAGCCGTAGCTGTTGTCCAGCGTGGGCATTGGCACAATCACTGCGCCAAAGCCGCCAGGCTTCATGCCCTCCTCCGACCGCATCGTGTTGGGCGGGACAATGGGCAGCAACTCCTCACCCGCCTGGCGCTTCAGCTTTGTGTTCTTGAGGTCATCCCATGCACCAATCAGGTTGTCAATCTTGGCCAGGTCTCCAATGACCAAGATGCGCGTGGCTGACCACTTGAACATGGCCTTGCGCAGCGTCTCTAGCCAGCCAATGACCTTCTCAGGGTCCGTCTGCAGATGCTTCTTGAGGCGGCGGTAAAACACGGCCTGTACGAGAACACGCGATGCGTTCTGCGCCGACTCGGGCTTCAGGTGAATGGCCTGTGCCACCTCGCTGGTCATGCTGTAACCATCACGCTTATACTCGGGTACGTCCGCCAGAATTTTGGACACGGCCGCCAGCAGACGGTCCTTGTCAAATACACTGTCAAACATAAACGTCTTTATCCAGCGAATCACCGTTTCGTACTTATCCGTCTCCACGGCAAACATCATGCGGTTGCTGTCGGGGTCACTCAATGCCTGAGCAGACTTAATGCTGTAGCGAATCGTGTCGTTCTCGAGCTCATTAACAACCTGCTCAAAATCCAGCTTCTTGCCGTCGCGGATAATGGGCGTGTTGAAAAAGTTCTCGCGGAACAAACGCAGCAACGGCTTCAGTTCAATGGGAACGTGTTCAGTGCTGAAGTGCAGGTACACGTGCACAAAGTTACTCGGTACCTGCTCAAACTGGATAAACGGCAGATCGGGGTCATCAGGATTGGTCACGAGACTTTCAAGCTTCTTCTGCGCCGTGGTATCAGGGATGCCCAGACGGCGCGCCGGACCTAGGCGGGCAGAATCCGACTTGATAAACTTGATTGACTCGGTGCCAGGAACAGGGAATTTGGCAATGACGTCGGGAGGAATAGGCCGGTTGTTCTGAGCCTGAGCATCCTCAACCACCTTTCCAAGACGCTTCAGCTCGTCTTCACCGAGTTCCTTCTTGCGCTTGGCAATGCGTTCTATTTCATCAGTCTTAATTTTTTGCACCATTTCAGCCGACGGAATGGCCTTGATGCATACGTGGTGGTTATCCACTAGCCACTTTTTCATAAACGCGCGCCACTGAGGCTCGCTCCACGCCAGGACTGTGTCGTGGGCGTCCAGCGTCTTGAGGTCCGTGAGTGACGAGCCATCGCGGGCGCCATAGACAAAGTCGAGGACAATGG
The DNA here is from genome assembly GCA_016859225.1 of Thielaviopsis cerberus. Lineage (NCBI taxonomy): Eukaryota > Fungi > Ascomycota > Sordariomycetes > Microascales > Ceratocystidaceae > Thielaviopsis > Thielaviopsis cerberus. The sequence goes on along the minus strand of JACYXV010000008.1, from coordinate 25,491 downwards.
ACTCAGCCAGAGAATCGACTATCTCCTCGGTGCTGTAGATAAGCGAGCGCTTTTCGTAGCGAAGACGAGAATGCAGGTACTCCATGTCCAAGGGCTTGTTAACCACGTCGCGAAGCACACTCAAGATGCGTTCTTCCGTCTCATCAAGCTTGTCAGAGGCAACACCACTGGCACGGAAGCCAATGATGCTCTGCAGGCGCTCCTCGCACCACATGTCGCAACTGCTGCTCAACTGCTCCTTTTCAACCAGCTGGTTCTCCATGATTGAGGCCGAAGAGCCACACAGGTACGAGAAGACGACGTTCAGGGCAACCATAGACGGGACATCGTTGCAGCTCGGACCCAGCCAACTTATGCTGATCTCACCCGTTGACTCGTCCTTTTCGGGGAACTCGACAAACGTAGAGATGGTCTCCTTCAAGAGTTCGGGTTGCTCCGAATCAACCCATGGTCTATCCTGTCAGTACTTGTACGTAGCGTCCAGAGTATACATGTAAAAAATACCTTTGGAACGGGCTGTCTAGCTTTGGAATATCGTTTTCAATCGTCTTTTCAAAATCGTCCAGGATCTGGAGCATGTTGTTGTGGTCCACGGTACCGCAAATGACCAGGCACAGGTTGCGCGGTTGGTACATGTCACGGTGGAACTGGCGAATGCGCTCGTTGGACAGCGAGCGTAGCTCCTCGGGCATGCCACCCGTCTCGTAGCGATAGCCAATGTTCTTGGCATACATCAACCGGCGCTGCGCCTGGTCAATCAATTCCTGCGACTGGAACTCGAGGGCTTGCATCTCTGAGTACACCACGCCCGAGTCATTGGCCTCGCCGTTAATGTGCCACACCTCGGTGGTGCAGGCGGCATCGGTGATGGTCGGGAGAATAATGTGCTCAAGGTAGATTGGTAGGATCTGGGCAAAGCCCTCCCAGCCAGCAGTTTCCATGGTGTAGACGGTGCGGTCGACGGCCGTGTAGGCGTTGGTGGCTGAGTAGGCTCTAGAGGCCAGGCTATCGAGCAGGCCTTTGTATGGGTACGAGCGCGAGCCAAGGAAAATGAGATGCTCCAGTGTGTGCGGGGCACCCGAGTGGTCAAAGATTTCGGTAGCCACGACAAACTCGCCGTGCACCTTGGGGCCGGCGCGGTCGTTGACAATGACGCTCATGCCGCTGCGTTCGGAGCGGTACAGTGAAATAGTACTCTTGATATATTCGGTATCGAAACGCTCCACCAGCTTCCACTGGGGAGGAATCTTGACATCGGCAGCAGTTGACGCAGACATTGTGAAGAGCTGCAAACAACCACATAGATTAGCAAAGCGGCCTTAAACTTGTTTCCCAAAAGGGCCTATTATGCAAGGTCTACCACGACTGGGCCAAGACCCAAGAACAAGAGCAACAAGAGGCATGTCTGAGCATATGCAACCACAATAAGCCAACTTACACTTCGTCTGGGAAAACCGGTTCGGGGTCGGGCAAAATGAGCAGGACGACTAAAACGAGGAACACTCGTCAGGATCAAGGCCAGGTTCTTTTTTGCTGAAAAAAGATAGCAGCAAGAAACCCACATCAACTTTTAGCTCAGCCTTGTCCCACCATCCAGGAAAAGGAAGCGAGAAAAAATGAATTGAAAAAAAAAAACGGAGAAAACAATAGACACAAGGTGAAGAGTGCTTGAATTTGGGGGCTCCCGTTTTGGTTAACTGAGGGAAGCAGAAAAAAAATTGATACAAAACTTGCGTGCCGTGTTGCCTGGATAAAGATATGGGAGCGGGGTCAAGCCTTGGGAACCCCTCCAAGGATTTTCATTGGAGATTTTAAGGACTTGGTATGTATATAGAGGGACAACGGAACTCACTGCGGCTCCAGACAATTGTTGCCCGACAGAGTGGCTAGCTAAATGGCTTTGTCAAATCTTGTAAATGCAGTGTTGGTAAGAAAGGAAGTCAGGTGCACGTGAGGCCAATATCTGTATGACACAAACCCAACCAGACGAAATGGCAAACCCGCCGTGTTCTGCCATTTAACCCGAACAAGTAGCTTAGGCATCGACGTTGGTCATCATAAACTCCTAGTAAGCATTACATAACAGTAAAAACAAATTCAGGGTCTCTAAAGAGAAGATGTACCCAAATGGCATGTTGAATGGCATGTGATGGAGGTGCTCTAGACAACACCAGCAACACACGGTTTGTCAAACATTCACGTCCTACGACAGCAAGCAAACATGGCCTATTGCGAAAAGTACATTTATATTCTGCAAACAAATAACTCTTAAGATAAAAAAAAAAACAACATCCATAGCATCTCTCCTAATAGTTTTATGGTTGTGGTTCATGACGAACCATGGTGCAACGTGACTACGCGAACCCAGCTAGGTCTGACTCTCGCCGAAACCTAGTAGTTGGACAGCAGGGCCTTGGCACCGGGCTCGCTGCACACGTAAATCACGTCGTGCTCGTTGGTAAAGCCGTTGAACTTGGTGGCAGAGCACTTGGTGTAGGCTCCCATATTTTCAAAGTAGAGCCAATCACCTACGTCCAGAATCTGCTTGAAGCGGATGCTTTCAGTGATGCGATCAATGCCGTCACAAGTCGGGCCCCATATAGAGTACTCGACACCATCATGGGGGCCGCAGGCCGCGGCTGACTCGACATCGTACTGGACCTTGCCGTTGGTGCACAGAACCTTGGCCTCGGGGTGCTGATGGTCAAACATGATGCTCGAAAAGTTGCCGTAGATACCGTCATTGATGTACGCCATGTAGCCCTTCTCGCCAGTGCCAGGCATCTCAATAGTGCGGCGAGCAATAATGTTGCAGGCAATGGTAAAGGCGTTGGCGGCGTAGTAGCGGCCTGGCTCGGCAATAATGTTGACGCCGCTCTCTGAAGGGAAAAAGTCGTTGAGTGCCGTGCGCAGGATGGCAGCCATCTGGTCAAAGGTCTCGGTGCAGAAACCGCCACCAATGTCCAAAGTCTGCATGCTGAATCCAAGAGCACGACCCTGCTGGAAGACAGTGTGGGCGTCCTGAACAGCCTGGTAGAATGCCATAGGGTCTGAAGCACCCGAGCCAACGTGGAAGCTAACGCCGACAACGTTCAGGCCCAGCTGGTGAGCCTCCTCAAGAAGGTTCTGGGTATCCTCCATGGCAGCGCCAAACTTCATGCTGAGACGGCACAGGCTGGAAGTGTCATCCGTCATGATGCGGAGAAACAGCTCGGCACCCGGGAAAAACTTGGCAACCTTGCGCAACTCATCGGCGTTGTCAAAAGTCATCTGTCTGACGCCAGCCTGGCGGACATAGCGCAGGTACGAGTTGGTCTTGCAGGGCTGGGCAAAGATGATGCGGTTAGCATCAATTCCCATGTCTAGAATCTGCTCAATCTCGCCCTTGGAAGCGCAGTCAAAGCCAGTGCCGAGCTCAGCCAGAAGACGAAGCAGGGTGGGGTCAGGGTTGCACTTGACAGCTGAGGAGACACCAATGTTAGCAGTTTGTTCAAGAGTCTGGTCCAAAGTGTGAAACTCACCATAAAATGGCTTGACACGGGGCAGGTTCATCTTCCAGCGCATGTGCTGGCGGTAAACCTCGCCGAGATCAGCCACAAAGAAAGTGTCCTCGTCACCGGCTTCGCAGTGCTCGGTGTCGATGCGCGAGACCCGCTGGGTCAGAGCATCGTTGATAAGACGCTTTGCGACCACGCGAGGGTCGACGTGATGATTATTGGGGTGGGTAGACGAAACGTCACCAAATCTAGAATGTTTTATAAATACATGATGATCGATTTGGGACGGGTAGTGATCGACAGCAGCAGCCATAACCATCGGGGTAGCTGAAAAGGAAAAAAGTCCTGTAAAGAGATGGAGAGAGGTTTCGAAAAAGGGCGAGAATCGCGCGATGAGAAGCTCCTTATATATGTGGGATAAGACGAGCTTTGGAGGGGAGTAGCCACAAAAGACAAGGCAAGGCTTGATGGCTGAAAGAATTGGTAGTCTGGAAAGGACTAAGGGTGGTGTTTTAGGGTGGGCGAGAGCGAAATGTTGCTGATCCCGGAGTGAGCTGACTGGGCCTCCTCGACTCTTCCTCGGTTAGAGGAAGAACCGCTGAAGTCGTCCTATGCGGCAGGTCGTAGTGGTGGGGGGTATCGCGAGGGATGTTGTCCAAGAACAAAAGATGACGAAAGAGCGCGTCTATCAAGCTACTTTTGTTCAGGCGAGGGGGGAGGAACCAAGTTGACGATGTGGAAGGTGTTCTGCAGATGGAAATGTTGAGGAGCGAACACGGTGACGGCCGCAGAAGCCGTGGTGGTTGATGTTGCCTTTAAATAGACCAAAGGCGTGGCCGGAGTAGAGACAGTTGCACACGGACGGAGACGTGACAACCAAGAGTACGAGAGTTGAATCAGGAAGCTAGAGTGTGGGCGAGGCCGTAGTTAGAAACCAAGAAGCAAACAAACAGATATCAGAAAGTCACAGGCATTCACCGCAGAGTGGGCCTGTTCATCTAGACCCCGACTGGGAGTCACTGTGGACGAAAGAGCTGAGCAAGCCATTACGACATTCTTAACTCTGTTGCCGCCAGTGGCCCAGCCAGTGTCTAGACAAGACAAGACACTTGATACTGCTTTGACCGCATGCGCCCGAGTCCATGATGTTTGCTTACCTGGGACTAGATCGTCGGGAGTAGTCACGACGAACAATGCAAAGAAACGGTATTTTTGTTTACTAGACAAAAAAGGGTGTTGAAACAAGAAAGAAGAGAAAAAGTTGAAAAGAATGATGGAAGAAGAGGTGGGTGGATTCGGGGCCAAGAGGAGCCGCCAGGCAAAGCTTTATATGGGATTGGCTGGCACGAGAACGGGAACGTGACTTTGAATTTTTTTTTTATTCTTTTATTTTTTTTAAGCTGTTACAGGCAGGGAAAAATGAGAAAATAGCAGCTTACAGGATGAGAATAAAAAAATGTCAGGGCCTGTGGAGTGGGGCTTTAGTAAGAGAACTTTGCATTTGGTTCCATCAAAACTCCAGATCTTGACCAACAAAGAAGGGGGCAAAACGCGCGTGGGCTGTCCGAACGGTAAAATGGCCAATAAAATGGCAGATTGGGTCGGCGCATAACGTTGCCCATAGGTGACATGGCGAAGCACCACGGTGGTTTACAACGTCAAATGCTTTGCTGGAAAATCTTGTCAACAATCGTCAAAGTATGGCTGGCGCAACAAAGCCTGTTGTCATGTATGTATACCTCCTTCTACAGTCTTTGGCGATGCTGGGCAATGCAACTGCCAGCTGCCAACTGCCAACTGCCAACTGCCAACTGCCAGATTACTAGTGTCTCTGTATGCGATCATAGGCACAAGTAACGTCGCCACATTTGAGGCAGTGTCGTATATACCGTCTTTCTGTTGAAAATTGCATGTTTCCGGTTCACTTCCCTCGTTGATAGCTATGCCTTGTATATGAATGGCTTGTTGTTATGTCGTCAAGTGTGACGTTTGGCCTGTCAACCAACCGCCTTGCCAATTGGCGATAGCCTTGAGTTATATCCGTTTGTCTGAGTCAGGCGGGGCGTAGCACCAGTTCTGTTTTTCCACTACTGGTGTGGGTTGTTGCTTCCACTACTGGCGTGGGTGTTGCTTCCACTACAGGTTCCAGAAGTGGAAGTTACTTTCTATTTTCGTCCCGTGCTTTCCCAGCCGTGCTCAAATTGTTTTGTCTTTTCAAGTTTGGCAAGAACGAGAAATAATAATAAAAATCGTGATAAATAAAGACAAAAACCTGCATTACATTGCATGCGCCACAAAAATTCGCCCTGCAAAAAATACTTTTGTAGTGCCGATCTGCGAGTCAATACTGTTATTTTTGTTCCGGTTGACGGGTTACAACTTCTATTCTACACCCCATGTGAAACTCGTTTGTTCTAGCTGTATCCTGTTTTCCCCAGGCACCAATTGTGTCTTTATGCAACTCCTGAACGAACACAACCAGCTTCTAGATGTCTAGGCGCTATTCCTTTCCATAACAGCATTGTAGACTGACGGAGGACGTGGGCTATCTTGATGCGTTAAAGGAATATTCGCTCCAGGTCCTATATGCATGTAAATGACTCTTTGTTTTCAATAGTCGAGAGCTGGGTAAGGATGGTGTTGGTAGTGTTGGCTGGCATAGAGCGCAGGTTGACGAGGCCTTGTATGTACGGGGCCCCATACCGAAGTGACAGACACTCCGTTTTCTCATCTCCACTTGACTGATATATGGCGAACAAGCTCAGGCTCCCTCATAGCTAAAGATACAGGTCACTTGAAAAAATTGAGGTGGCCGGCTGCTTCAAGAGAAAAATTGAGGCCCTCCCAGGGCGGTTGTTGTAATGCAAAATGTATGCATACATGAGCTTGTTCCTAGGGCATCTGCGCTGTACTAATGGGTGCTACTTTCTTGCAGGGCCACAAGTATGAGTTTCTGTACATGACCTGTGTATATGGAATGTCATGGATCTAGAAGCAGTGAGTTAATATCTCCAATAACGATGATGCTGATTACCTACCACGCTCCCAGGTGGATAAGCTAAACTTTCTGGAGAGACCTTGACCTTGGCGTACTGCCACTTCATTCTTCTGTAATTCATCTCGCCTTAAGCCAAGTTCCCTGTTGCAGCTCAGGCACACGGTGCCACCGCCGGCAACATCCTCTTCATCTCATGTCTCTATGGTCTACAACCTAGCGTGTGAACGGGGAGAGATGGTAAGTCCATCTTTTCTGGAGGTGCAGAATTTTCATTTCCTCCCTCGTTGTCCTCTTCGTTGAGTGAGAGAAGAAAACTAATAGTACAAAAATCCTGGTGTCTTCTTCCCCTCAGCTCCTTCCCATTCTGATGAAATTCGTCCAAAGATCAACCACGGCTAATCCAAATCTGAGCGGCAGGCTTTGGTCGGCCCGGTGCAGAAGTACAGAGAACACAAGCTAAAGCAGGGCCTGAAAATTTGATATGTGCGTTGGGTAGTCTAAAAACAGTAAAAGAAAAAAAAAAAAAAAAAAAGTCCGTCCTAGCTGTTCCGAATTTCCCTACAACTTGGGTCAACATGGTGGCTCTATAGACTGAAGTTGTCTACTGTTAGGTAGTGGTCGACTCTGTAATCTCTTAACATTCTTATGGGGCTTGCCCACCGGAGAAGTTGCCTCTAAAACCCCGGCCCTCCTGTTGTCTGGGCTGCTTTATGCTACTAGTACTCAGAGCAGACAGCATAAAATGACAAAGGAGAATAGCTTGCATTGGACCGACCTGGGAATGAGATAAGAGGATGGAGGCAAAAATAAAAACTCTCCCATAGACTCTTCTTGTGAGTTTGCCTCTCAACTTATCAAAGTGAGTTGGAAAGCTTCATGCACAAGTAAACTGTAGATGGAGAGTAAATGAAACAAGCCAGTCAATTTCTGGTTCAATGCCCAGTGTAGTCGGTCTAAGCGGACTTTTACCTCGATGTTTCTCTGTTTGGCATCTCCAGCAGAGCGAACCAGCCCAACTAAACGGCAAGCTGCATCACAACGGCAGCAGCACAAGCAGCAGCTTGAAAGGAAAAGGAGAATATCGGGTCACGCGTCCAATACATGGCCAATTTCAATGCTCTGTCCAAAGTCAAACTGCTACGACAGGAACAGGATGGGCTTGTCGTAATTTACCTACCGGTTATAACAGACCGCCAGTTTCAACCCTTTTTTCTCGCCTTGTTTTTCTTTTGTCTTTGGTAGGCTGGCTGGAATATACGATTCAGCCGGTCGGGTTCTAGAAGCGGTAGAAGGCCAGAAGCAAAAGCAAAAGCTTAAGCCGCTGCACTGACTTGCAGGCGACCTCCGTAAATCTACATGAAAGTTTAATTAATGCGCTGAATCAAGGAAAAAAAAAACAGCTTTGTTAATCCAATCAATCTAGTGGATACGACAGGCTGCTGGTTGCTGGGTGAAGCTAGACTCAAGCGATCTTAATCAAGTCTCTATAACCCTAATAGATTATTCGATGTCCCAAGGGTTATCTTGAATGACATCACCATAAACACGGCTCTGCGGTTAGACTCATGATTCAGATTTCGCCGGCTTGTAAGCTGCAGACACTGATAGATCGATACTATGACATACATACACACAAGAATGGTTGCAGCCATTACCAGTCAGCCCGCCAGTCCGCCAGCCATACACAAACTTGTTCTGTGCAGATAGTTGTGATGCCGCTAAGCAGCAGCTGCACGGGGAGCCTCGGAATTTTTGTTTGATACGGCCGTGCATATTGTGCTCATTCGCTATGCTGTCATGGGCCACAAAAAAGATAAATAAACCAAAAAAAAAAAAAGCCATGCAGAAACGGATGAGCTTGCTCTGTTAAATACGACGCTGGGCCGTCCGAGCCCGAGCTGGGCTTCCATTCTACTACGCTACAGGGAGGTGGGTGATGTGAAGACCGCAATAAAGACTCAGTCAAATGACAGTAAAACTATAATCTCATCATTCTAGGTATAGTAAAAGAAAACAAATGTAGGCATCGCTTTAGTCCGGTGAATGAAAATCTCACAGTCACCAGGTCTGATAGCAAGCCAGGCAAAAGAGACAAAAGGGGCAAGCACAACAAGTAGAGCACCATGCAACACTACCGCATATAATATGGGTGGTTGTCACGATAGCTACACTGCCAGCCGCAGCCGTTTGAATGTTATTCTTGCGTCGCTCTGTGATCTTGAGGCCATGGAAAAGGGCCAAAAGACGTATCATGTTGTTCTTAACGCGTGTACCTTAATCACTTGGTCACCAGAGTAAACTAAATGGTAAGCAATAGATAGTCCAAAGAGTTGATATAGTAATAATACACGGCACAGGCAATGTGCACCAGAAACATTAAAGAAACGCCATCGGATGTTGTACAGAAAAACGGGTATAAACGCAGAAGTGGTGTTCAAAAGCAGCGTTACAGACCGCCCATATCACGGACAGTCCACGACTCATCCACCCACGGCTGCTTGGGGCCCAGGAACGCCGTCCGGTGCACCTTTGCCGCAATGCCCTCAACCACGTACTTTTGCGCCACCTTCTGCACCTGCTCACGTGTAACGTCAAGCAAATTGCGTCGCCGCTGCTCCATCATGGCGTGGTCAATACCTACTAGGAATTTGCTCAAACCAATCTGATTCACCGACTTGGGCGCATCAATACCCTTGAACACAGATATCTTGGCCTCGTCCAAATCACCCGTGGTCCAGTCACGTGCCACCGCCCACTCACCCGCCTTGTTCATGATAGAGAGCGTGTTTTGCGGGTTCGGGTCGCGGTATGAATAGAAGCCAAAAATGCCGTTGACCGGCGAGTAGTACGCGCCGCCGCCGTAAGCACCACCCTTTTCACGAATTTCCTGGTGCAAATGCTTGTCGCTGAGCAGCTTGGCCAGAATCTCCAAAGATGCCGTGTCATCATGTGTGTAAGAGACAGCGGGCAGGGACATGCCGCCATAGTACACTTGGTATGGCAGAGGGAAAAAGGTCTTGGCCGTCAGAGACAGCGGCTGACCGTTGTAGCCAAAGATGCGCTTCTGCGCTGTACCGAAGCCTCCGGGAAACGTGCCGATAAAGTTAGACAACGCACTTCTGTTGGCTGCAACGCTCTCAGCATCGCAGGTGATTGAAACGCGCATGTTTCCTGCGCTCAAAATCATACTGCGCAGCTTCTTGAGTTTATCCACCAAACTCTGCACGCTGGCCCACTCCGGCTGAACCGTGCGCGCAAGTGACGTCATCAACTCAACCTGTTCCAGACCCTCAACCTGCTGCGACAGCCAGCCATTACGCGTGACACCAGCCTCAGCATAGCCAAAAGCATACCGGTGGCCAACCGAGGCAATATCATTGACCACACCGTCAGCCGAAGACTGCAGGAGCTGGCCAATAATCTTGGGGGTATCCTCGCGTTCAAAGTTGGTATCGCGCAGAAGCTTCTCAAACAGCGAGAACATGGCGGGAACATTACGGTCTAGCGCCATGCCCGTTAGGATAACGCCCTCCTTGGCAGAAGTAAAGTCGCTAGGCGACGGACTGGAATGGTAGCCAAGAGAGATGCCGCCAGTCTGCAGTTTAATAAGGTCTTCCAGCTCTTCGGTAGAAAGCTCATGAGTACCAAGACGCAGCATGCACTCAGAAAGCAGAGGGAGAAGCTTGCGAAGCTCTTCAGGCAGATTATCCAATTCCATAATCGCCCGGAAAT
>JACYXV010000008.1:0-15166 GCA_016859225.1 Thielaviopsis cerberus | reverse complement strand
GGAGAAGCTTGCGAAGCTCTTCAGGCAGATTATCCAATTCCATAATCGCCCGGAAATAGGTAATGCCGTTGGTCGGAGCCTCTCTCCACTGAACAGGGACATCAGACACAGTCTCATCTGAGAGCACAGGCTCCTCCTTGGTGCGCGGAATGTCCTTGACGTAAACTGTCGGGAGGGCGCTCAGGTCTTGGGTTTGGTTCTGCTGCTCGAGCAACTCGAGCTCTCTCTGCTCAAAGTACTTGCGGGCTGACTGCTCCCCGCCCAGAGCTTTGACAGACTCTTCAATCTTCTGGCTCAAACGAGTCTGCTCCTCCTTGATGAGCTCCTCACCAAAGTTGGTAGCAGGTTCCATAGTAAACGTAAGCGTGTTGTCGGTCAGCAGATACTTTTCCAACAAGCCCTCTAAATACTTTCCCTGAGCCAACTTGGCCTGGAAATCCTGCACAACCTCATTCCATTTAAGAGTCTCAAACGGATCAATACCAGCAAACCATCTTGAAATAACCTTTGAAAGAAGACTAGTTCCAAAGTTGGCTGTCTTGTGCTTCAAAGAAAGCTCCAGTTGATGGATGATGCCATCAATCTTGCCCTGGTCAAACCCAGTAACAAGAACCTCCTTGTAAATTTCTTGAATACGAGCCTGGAGTTTAGAAACATCCTCCTTCTTAAGGCCAGTCAGACCAACCGAAAACATGTTTCGTGATCCAGCACGGCTGTAACCAGTGTTGGCGCTCCAGTCAACACCCAAACCGCTTTCTATGAGGCCCTTGTAGAGTGGAGAGCCGTAGCCATCCATCAACAAGCTGGTCATTAGAGACAGAGAGAAAGCCTCAACACCGTCACTGACATCACCCATGATCCAAGTAACCGAGCTCTTGAACTGTTTGTCCTCTGGCACCAGAGGATCAACTGGACCAGGAAGAGTGATGTTTTGGGGACCAGAGCTGAGGTCTATAGGGTTCTTGACCTCAAGGGGTCTGGGAAGAGCGTCAAAGTTGGACAGCTCACTGTTGATTTGCGCAAGGTGCTCTTCAAACGCAAAATCGCCGTAGGTGAAGAACTTGGCGTTGCTAGGATGGTAATTGCGTGCGTGGAAAGCTTTGAGCTGCTCGTAGGTAAGGTCGGTAATCTTCTGAGGGTCGCCGCCAGAGTTGTTGACCGAAGGGTGGATGTAGTCCTTGAAGCGGATGTAATACAGGTAGTTGGCATCAGACATCTGACCCTTCATCTCGTTGTACACAACACCCTTAAAAACAAGTTTGCTGTCGGCGTCTCCAGCCTTGGCTTCGGGGTTTTCAGGTCCAATGCGCCAGCCTTCTTGAGTGAAGTCGGTTTCTTTCAATAGAGGGTTGAGGGTTGCGTCAAGGTACACCGACATCAGGTTCTTGAAGTCTTGTCTATTGGTCGTCGCGAATGGATAGTATGTGTAGTCAAAGGCCGTGAAGGCGTTCATAAAATTCGAAAGCGAGCGAGGGAGCATCTTGAAGAATGGATCGCGAACGGGGTATCTATAAAAATGCAAGTTAGCATTGGCTGATACACTAAGTTGCTTGGTTTTAAACTGACTTTTCACTACCACACAGCGTGGTGTGCTCAAGGATGTGCGGAACACCAGTGTCGTCTGGAGGGTTCGTCTTGAAGCCGACTGAAAAGACATTGTTGCTATCCTCGCGCTGGATGTGAAGGTAATCAGCGCCAGTTTTGTCGTGCTGAAGATGAACTGCCGTCAGCTCGAGCTCTGGGACACGCTTGGATCGGAGGAGGGTGAAGCCGTGAATCTTGTCTCCGATGGCCGGGAGCTTCGCAACAGACGCAAAGTTGCGCCGGCCAATAATCTTGATGCTGTTGCGAAGCATTCTGAAGACGTATTGGTATTAAACAAGGAAAGAACAAGCGCCAACGCTCTGTACCCTTAACGCACGCTGAGTGGAGGTTCGGGGATCTTAAGAGGCTGGTTGGACTAAAGATGCATAAAAAACCTGGAACACCTCACAGGCATAAATTTATGACAAGAGAAATGGCAAGGCTTGCTACTAAGAGCAAGGCATGGAAGTCTGTGGACCATAAAAGACCCATGCATATAAATACAGCGAATCTATAGTGGATACAGCAGTGACACCGGCTAATACTCGCCTAAACTAAAAGTTTTATCTTATCATAAGTAACCCTAGTACCAGTACTGACGATGTCGTACTCCAAGATTTTGAAGAGAACTTCATGGCCAATGGCGTTCAGTATTCATAGTTTCATACAATCTATTGAGTCTTAATAACAACAACAGACCGCGTATGCGCGTGAAATGAATTAAAATATGTACGTGACGGCATTGTGGCTGCCTGCTCTGCTAATCACAATTCACAAGAAGAGTTCCCCCCGGTTTAAATGGGCCAGCTGTTAACCCCAAGAAGGAAACATGCATGAAGGTCGGCGTTAGCCTGTAGCCAACGGCAGCCTCTTTTCTTCGCCTACGAAATGCATCCCGAGTTTTCCAGCTTCTGATTCTAAACAAGTCAACTTTGGTTTTCCATCCACCATCACCCACTTATTGAGTATTTCTAATTGCCTTCTGCGCGTCCAATAATAGTGCGTGGCACTCCAAGAATTTCTCTTTAATCAATCTTGTGCGCACCCGTACGTGAATTTGCCAAACAACACCTACTGCAGTCCAGTAACCGAGCCACCGACCCATTCATAGCCCGTCATTAACCTGGTTACCGCGTGCCCTGTCACCACTCTATTTTCGATCCGCCCGACCATCTCTGTCGCCTTTTTTCTCGACACCCGACCTGCATAGACCAATCCACAGAATCTCAGCTCTTTGTGTTAACCCAAGCCCATCAAACCGCCCAAGTCGACCCCTCATCTCGTCTTGTTGTCGCCATCAAAAGCCCTCGTGCGACGAAAATTCACAGCAAGTTCACGCCCATCTTGAAGGCGCTAACCGCCCTGGTTGCGATTCGGAATTGTGATATTGCATTTACACCTTCGATTCTCACTGCACCGGCAGGATCCGCCAATCGCGACGCCTACAAAGTCACATCTCGAGCCATCGCCTTAGCGGGTTTGCAGTAATGAGCTCAAGTAGTCACGACAGCGGACTTTCCGCAAAGAAAGGGAAAAAGCCCAAGGCTCACGATGCAAGCGAGAGCACCACACGTCTGCTAGAAGCCAAGATTAATCAACTTGAGCGAGAGGCCGCAAGTGATAAGGACCAAGAAGCGGAAATCGGTGAGTCTACAAGCCGTCTATCTATACGTTTTTGCAATATTGTATACGCATGGGATGGCAAAATAAGACAGGAGCCTAGTTAATTCGCGTGGCTAACCGCATTGTTTCTGTAGAGCGAGAAGTAAAACGCGCAAACCGGGACTTGGCACAACAGATGTCCAAGATGGACGAAACGCAAAAGGTTGACCATCTCCTCCGCAAAGCTAGCGAGCTTTTGGCGGACGTGCGCCGTGTGGAACGAGATAATCAAAAGAACAAGAAGCGTGGTGATATCCTACAAAAAGACAAGGACGCCAAGGTAACGGAGCTGGGGAAAACGCAGCAGCTGAAAGAGAAGCTCGAAAAAACTGTGTCGTGAGCTACAAAAGGACAATAACAAGCTGAAGGTAAAGAAAACTTGGATCGAGCGTATCCATACAAAGGTCTAACATCTCTTGACAGAGCGAAAATAAGTGCCTTCAAGACGACTTGTTGCGTACAAAACGATTCTATGATGATAACTTAGAATCGTTATTTGGAAAGCTGGAAGGCTACCAAAGAGAAAAAGACAACCCAGATACTAAAGTGATTGACGTATCGGTAGAAGAGCTGTACGTTGAGCATATTTTCCGTGTACGCCCGGTTACTTACCACACAAATTTATAGGTTCAGATACAGGTTCAGAACCCTCATAGAGCAGTACGAACTGCGCGACCTGCACTTCCAAGCTCTGATGAGAACCAAGGAGATGGAAATTCAGATGCATCTTGCCCGGCTTGAGCAGCAACGCAAGATCACTGAAGTTGAAATGGTTCAAGTTAAGAGTCTGCAGTCACAGGTTAAAACTCTCACATCTAAGGAATCAGAGCTCTTGTCGAAGATTAATCTGTACACCGAGAAACTTAAGCAGGTACAGCATCTTAACACGATTGGCACTTTATAACTTTTGAAGAACTTACGAGCTAATAAAGATGGCGTGTTGTGACTAGGCTGGCGATCCCCTGTTGAATAGTGAACTATTTACAGCGTTCCAAAAAGAGATATCCGACATTTCAAAACGAAACCGCACTCTTGAACGTGAGAATAGAGATCTCAAACGTCGGCAACGCACAAATGTCATTATGCTTCAACCGCCCGGCGATGGCGAAGAGCATCACGATCAGGCCGCGAGCTCTGGGGCTAGTGCCAATAACGCATCCGGAACAAGCACATTGGCAAGCAGTACGTCGCAAAACGGAGTTGAAACTGGAGTTTCTGGCACGAGCACTGGCACTTCGAACGGAATTGGCCATCACGACAGCACCTTTGAAGATCACAGTGATAACTCGACAGTCGATGATAGCGACGAAGCCTACCATACCTCAGACGCAGAATCAGAATCGCCTGAGTACCATAAACCGGCGACCAATGGGCATCCGAAGCAGCGACAGTTCGCGCCTATCCCGCCTGCTAGACCAACGTATGGCCCGGAGCGGCCACCGGCACCATCGCCAGTCTCCCAGGCTGCGAAATCTGGATCATCAAAGTAGTGGCGATCATGGTAGTAACGCCTCTTGGAAGAATGCCGAAGCGATGTCTTTGGGCTTGGGAAGATTTGCGCTGTGTTTCGGTGTCGTTGTGGCATTATCGTTATCTCATTCGCATAGCAACATACGCTCCTTTCAACATGAATCCGTTTCCAAATGAACGGTCATTTTTCTAACATAAATTGAATCAAATAACCATCAAACATGCAGAATATCGTTAGTTTAATTCTTAAACATATGTTTTGAGAATGATGCCATAGGCCACTCGTGTAAGAAATGTCGAATAGTTTCGGCTTCATGAGTGCACATGGACGTGGTAGCATCTCCATTTGTTAAATATGACGTGAGCTACTATAGAGGCAATCTGTACCAAGTTAAATTCGGGAATACGGCCAAAAAGAAAAAAATCGGCGAGGGCAGTATTGCATACATTGGCTCTCGTAGGGTTTTATATCTACAGGGTTAACGGTAACATGTGCAAGGCTTATCTTAATACCTTTTACTAGTTGAGCCAGAAACTCTGTACCAGCGGAATGGCACATTGTAGCATACAAATAATGCAATCTCTATGAATGTGTAAATCTCCGTTGACAATATACGGGATGGGATCTTGTATAGCTATTTAAGCTTGACCATAGCTGCCAGGCAAGAGACGCAAGAAATACTAATCCGCTCACAGTAGCAGTTCCCTCCACAATAAGGTTTGTATTTCCTGTGCCCATACTTAGCAGAGCAGTTGGCCTCTATTGCGGTAGTTGGATGCCTAGATCGACCTACAGTGAAATATGAATAAAAGAAACCAGGTGTGTAGGTTCCTGCCATGGTTTAGCTGAAAGAAGCAGGAAAGAACGAACAAGTGCTTTCCTAAGTCAAGTCAGGCCAGACCGATTGTTTGTTGTGTTTTAAAACTCTTCCTTCAAAAGATGCAATTGAATTTGAACTTTTCATTTTCACCTTTCTTTTTTCTTTATGCCATCATTGGATGTTCTGTTGTCTCTTGCATTTTCGCTTTCTGTCTTATTTCATCGCGGCTTCTAGGCTGACATTCTGACAACGCCTTTGGATTTTCAATTGTCCGACGCTATTTCTTGTTTATTGCATCCGATAACTTCTCACGTCGTGGGATTTTTACTGCTACACCAGAATTCCTTTCCCATTATGGCAGATTCCGAAACGAGCGATGGCGGCCTGGTGTTAAAAGATGAAGAGCTACAGGCGCTGTTTTATATCCTCGTCCATAACGAGACATACTCTGAGATTGCGGCTTTTACCAACCCCAGAGCAATCGCCACCGCTGGCTACCCGTTTGCGTTTGAGGACAATGCCATGAACGCCAACAATGACCAGGATCAAGCCTCAAGTAACACCCGTGTTAGCTCGGATCCACTTCTCCAGATGCTTTCAGTGACCTTTGTGCTTCCCATTCCGGGTCTCCGGGATGTGCCGTCCAGCTTTTGGTCACGCTGCGTCCAGGGCATTGTGTCGAAGTTTGGCCAGGCGGAGTTGTCCGAGAGCTATGACCAGGGTGCCATCGGCAGTCGTCGTACGCTATCTACAGCTGCTTCGGCGGTTGTGGAGGCGTTTGCACGCGGCTATCTCGGTGGCCTGAAAAAGGTTCAACACCATCCGCTATCCTCGGAGACTATCAGCAAGATTGAAGATGAGGACGAAAAGCAGACAATGCGTATGGCCAAGCTGGCTCAGGACTGGAACGAGTTTATGGAGCAAGTCGTTTATGAGGATATGATTGACCGGACCTGTGATTCTTTGAAGGACTCTACGAATGTCGAAGCCGATATTCCAGTCATCCAGGGGGCCATGGAATATGCCATTACCCAGTAAGCCGTCCACCACTCTGTTTTGATCAAAGTATTGACATTATAGTCTCGCTACATTTCTTCATCGCGCTTTTGTCGTTTCTCCCGAGGGCCCTTATGTTATCCAGCTCCTTGACACGGGAAACAAGCTCGTGCCATATGCGATGCTTCGACAGGTTCTTCGTATCGGAAACGCCGCCAGTATGGTCAACGGCTTGGCCAAGTTGTTGCTTTCCAAGCTGAGTTTGGGATCAATCTCAAACTGGCTTGGGTTTACCCAAGGTGCTGACGAAGGTCAAAACCTACTGCAAAGGTAGGTCATTGCTGGTGTGTTTAGACGAATTGTGAGCTAATATATTTAGAATCATTGACACGGTCATGATGTGGGACTGCGCTGAAGCTAGTCGTAAGATTGACAAGATTGAAAGATCTGGTGCAGTTACGCCACTGCAGGTACACGCGATCAACAAATTTATGGAGGAACCGAGAGAAGTTCACGAGGCCGTTCGACAAAAGAGCATTGACGAGTCGGTTTCAATCATCAAGGCCATTGTCGAAAATTACGATGAAGGAATCATTAGCAGAGGCGGTCTCCTGGAAGAGCACGTTGAGCCATGCATGCTTCTTTACGGTGCTAAACTCATGATTCGTGACCGCAAGGAGATTGTGTCGATACTCTGCAAACAAACACCTGACTTGTTTACTGAAGCCGTCAGAAACGGCATCATGGCCTACGACCCAATCATCCGCGAGCTGCATGCGCACATTGATCTCAGCTCTCACGTTACCGCGGGAGAAAACTTTGTTGCTGATTTCATTGCGGTGTGCAGTAACAAGAAGGATGGCAAGAAGGCTACAGTTGAGGACTTTGTCGAGCTTCTCAAAAAGCACAGAAACTCGCTCTACAACTGGTTGCATGACGCTCTTAGCAAATGCGACAACGTACATCAAATCTACCGCACTTACCTCAAGAGCATCGCTCCCGAGTTTCGCCAGACGCCGACTGACGACAAGGACTCGAAAGGCTTTTCCGAGATTCACGGCCACATTAATAAGGTTTTCCAGTCGCTGTCTGGGGGAGACCAGAAGAAGGTTGTGGAAACTCTAAAGGAGTATGTGCAGTATCTTTTGACGATTAGCGACCCAAACTTCAAGAAGGTGGACACCTCGTCAAAGTCGAGCCGCGATATCCTGGACGCCATGGGCGGGCCTGCGACTTCAATGGCATCATGGCAGGCTCTTGTTGACCAGTCCAAGATTACACCGGCCACTCTTAACGGACGTCTCCGCAGTGGTCGGGACGTTTACATGAAGCCCATGTCTCGGCGCAAGCGGGCAACGGATATCGAAGCTAGCGCAAGCTCAAGTTCAAGCGGTGCGTCAACAGAGCAAGTTCTGCCAGAAAATGCGTCGTTGTTATTGCCGCTGGAGCCGAACACGGATTATGTAATTCAGTTGTTTGGGGAGAAATTCAGAAAAGTGCTGCAGCAAGAAGCTTTGAAGCGCGTTAGGGTTCCGACTGGGTGGACGGGATGATTACAAGTCTACATTGCTCTAACAATAATACAACAAAGGATGAATGAAGCAAACTGATGTATAGGGTTAGACCCTAGTGCAAGCGCTCGGTTTCAGTCTGGGGTATGGAAACAGGTATGGAGCTCCAAGCTCAAGCTTTGAAATTGGGTAATAGAGGACAGCTTTATGAGAGTGATTAGCTCGTGATTGTGCTTATTAGGTATATATATATATATATATATTGTAGCGAGAAATGAGGAAAACAAAGTCAATAACCAAAGAATAGCATAGATTGGCGGAGGGTTAAAAGCAGAGACAGTAATGAGAGTAAAGGTAGAGACAGCAATGAGAAGTAAAGGCAGAGAAAGAATCAGGGAAAGGAGGAGCGGAAGAACAGGAGCAAGAGGAAGGAGGCGGCCGGCAGAAATAGTGGGGCATGGCGTAAGTGCCGTTTATCTTCGCAACGTGGTCGATCGTGAATTTCTTTTGACTTGTTCATTCTTTGATTTCTTCATTTTTGGCACAACCATCATCGTTTTTTTGCCTTGTTTTGCTTTTTTATCGCCGGCAGAAAAAAGAAGAAAAAAATGCGCTCATGGGCCGCGGGATTTCTGCTGGTCTCCAGCACAGCCGTTCAGGGCTCTTTGGCGGCAAGCATTTCCGAGCAGATTGATGCGCTCAACAACCAGAGCCTGTTTTGGGGCCCCTACAAGCCGAACCTGTACTTTGGTGCGAGGCCCAGGACGCCCAAGAGTCTGTGGACGGGGCTACAGTGGGTCAACGTGAATGAATACAAGTCGCTCAACCAGGGTGAGTCTACAGTTTACAACGGGTTGAGAGATGGATGCAGCAATACAGTGACTGACTACTCAGGATACCGCTACACGTGCGAACAGCACGACAGCATCTCGGGCTACGGCTGGGAAGAGTACGATGTCCGCGACGGCGGCTCGCAAATCATCCACGATGACGCCAACGAAATCGACATCACCACTACGTTCATCAAGGTTCCCGGCGGCGCTCATGGTGGCAGCTGGGCAGTCCGTGTCAAGGGCGTGCCATATGTCACGGCCCGCTCCGATCTGACTACCCTGATTAGCTTCTACATTGCACAGGAGGGCGACGGCGCGTTGGAAGTTGGCTCTCTGGGCACGCAGCATGGCTTTTCCGATGACGTCATGTTGGTTGGTAACTCGCCCAGTCTTGGTACGTACAAGATGACAATCACCAAGGGCGAGGGTGAGACGCCCGAGACGCCTCACGAGCTGTCGGAGCTGCGTCACTCGGATAAGATGTCTGTGCGCTCGCTGCAGCTGCCTGAAGAGGTCATCTGGCAGGGCCGCCAGGTGGCGTACAAGGAAATAAGTGATGCAGTCAAGTACGTTACTGAGAACTTTGACGTCGAGACCAATGCGCCGCCGCCGTTCTTGACGTACTTGACTGAAAACAGCCCTGGCGCCGGCAATGCGCACCTAGTTCAGCGTGTGTTTTCCGGCGAGTTTGAGTTTGACCTGATTTTTGACTCGGAGAGCGCGGGTAAGCCGATTACCAGCGATATTATTGCCAAGACGATTGCTGCCAATGAGGTCTCGTACAAGGAGCGCTACAACAAACTCTTTACTCCCCAGGCGCCGTTTGACGGCGAAGAATACGTCAAGTTTGGCAAGAGCATGTTGTCGAACCTGCTTGGTGGTATTGGGTACTTTTACGGTGATCAGATGATTGACCGGTCAGATGCGCCCGAGTACAAGGAGGAGAGCGAGGGTTTCTGGGAGGAGACGGCCGAGGCGCGTAACAGACACATGGAAAAGGCCGAGGGCCCGTACGAGCTGTTTACTAGTGTGCCATCGCGGCCCTTCTTTCCCCGTGGCTTTCTTTGGGACGAGGGATTCCATTTGATTCCCGTGGCTGACTGGGACATGGACCTGACGCTGGACATTGTGCGCAGCTGGTTCAAGACGATTGATGTAGACGGCTGGATTCCACGTGAACAGATCCTTGGTGCCGAACCACGCAGCAAGGTCCCACAAGAATTCCAGGTGCAGTACCCGCACTACGCTAACCCGCCCACGCTGTTCCTCATTGTCGAGACATTTATGAACCGTCTGCGTGCGGGTGGCATTTCCAAAAACGAAAAGCCCGTGACGGAGGGCACGCCGCTGCGCAACGCGTACCTAGACTATCCCGAAGCCGGCCTGGAGTTTGTACAGGAGGTATACCCGCTGCTGCGCCGGCAGTACGAGTGGTTCCGCCGCACGCAAAAGGGCGATCTCGAGTCGTTTGACCGTGAAGGTGCCAATGACAAGGAGGGCTACCGCTGGAGGGGCCGTACCGAGACGCACTGCCTAACGAGCGGCCTAGACGACTACCCGCGCGCACAGCCGCCGCACCCGGGTGAGCTGCACGTCGATCTGATGGCGTGGGTTGGGCTGATGGCCAAATCTCTGCACAGCATTGCCGACTCGCTGGGCCTCACAGAGGACGCGGCGTTGTACGCGGGCCAGCTGGCGGACATTCAAAAGAACTTGGCGGCGCTACACTGGTCCAGCAAGGCGGGCTGCTTCTGCGACGCGACGATTGACGACTTTGACGAGCACACGCTTGTATGCCACAAGGGCTACATTTCGCTGTTTCCTTTTCTTGTGGGCCTGATGGACGCCCAGGACGCCAAGATTGAGAGGCTGTTGGACATGATGGAGGATCCGGAGCAGTTGTGGAGCGAGTACGGGCTGCGGTCGCTGAGTATCAGCGACGAGTTTTACGGCACGGCGGAGAACTACTGGCGCAGCCCGATTTGGATCAACATCAACTACATGGCGATTTCGCGGTTGTACGACCTGGCCAGCGTGGCGGGGCCACACCAAACACGAGCGGGTGAGCTGTATGCGAAGCTGCGCAAGGCGGTGGTGGCCACTGTGTACAAGTCATGGAAGGATACGGGCTTTGCGTGGGAGCAGTATGACCCGGAGACAGGGAAGGGTCAGCGCACGCAGCATTTTACGGGATGGACGAGCCTGGTCGTCAAGATTATGGCCATGGGGCAGCCGGGCGTCACGGGGGCTAAGGGGGCGCACGATGAGCTGTAGAGAATGGGCGGCTTGAATATAGTGCCATAGCCGTAGGTTGGATATAGTGTATGGCTGGGCCAAATATAGACACCATGTAAATTGCTCTGATGTCAGTAACGAAGCGAACGGGTACCCAAAAGACAAGTGCAAAAGTCATGTGCTCAGGTCTACCCCCTCCTCCCCCCCCTCCCCCCCCAAGGAGGCTGACCACGGAGCCTCAAAGCATAACTGGCAAGTTTCAAATGATGGTTATAGCAGCCTCAACTCTTGGATTTGTAATTCCATGATTGGAGGAAATACAAGGCAAAAGGCAAAAATTAAAAAGCAGTGTGCCTTGAAAGCACAGCGAGGTGACAAAGGCCCAGAAAGTTGGAAAGATAAAGACGCGTAAGACGGCGATACCGCGGTATTTGAGCCCTGAGAAACGAGAGAGGCTGTGATTGGATTGGATCAGACCGGGTTGATGAATAGCGACATTCACTTGACAAGGATAAGGCCGGCCAGACGAATATGGAAAACAAAAACAGAAACGGAGAGGCGAGCGTGTAACACAAAGGTCAAGTGAAAAGTCGACACACAATTGGCGAGCTTACCGCAGTAAGAATGGCGGGCTTACCCATGATGGGCAAAACGATGCCGGTGGCTGTGAGAGCAGCGATTGGGCAGACAGGCGCAGACACTGAGAGGCCTCTTGATTACTGGGGCCAGACGGCGGAGAGTAGAGAAGAAGCAGAGGATAGAAAGTTTCCATTGTGGAAGGGGTGCAAGAGTACTTACTGACTAAGGGGGGGGGGGGGGGGGGGTTCTCTCTAGACTATTGTTTTAGTTGCTGTTTTCCCTAGAGCATAGAGAAACAGATCATGACCCGGAGAGTAAGTAAAAATAAAAAACAACAAAAATACTTCAGCTTGACGGCTTAGACTCTGTCGGTAAGCCTTGTTCCTTGGGGGCCGCGATGTTTATCTTGTATGTCGTCGTCTAAAGGACCCAAAAGACCCAAAATGGACCTTCCAAATCAACCTTCTACAATGCCTTATGCACCATGCCCCGCTTTAATCACTGTGCTCTAACAAGCATCTCATGTGCTGATTGGCTGCGGCGCCTTATACCAACGCAGATCCCGGTTTCTGCGTCGTCTTACCTATTTCTTTTTCTCTCTTTTTCTGGAAGCACGACAGAAGGTTGTGCTTTGGTAGTGGGGAGGCTCACAATTAGTCATGCTGCATCTGGCGTCTAGTAGAGTGGTTGCTGGTTGACCGTTTAGCTGGCTGGTTGGCTGTCTTGGCAGGCGTTTGTCAGACTACAAACCAAAGTGATGAATAGTGAGTCCTTCATGGGCTGTGCTTTGTGGAAAGCGTAAGAAAAAGAGCCGCCTTTTTTCTTGTCTTGGGAGAGAGCTCGGTTTAGGGAGGCCTGAAAGATGCTTACCATAAGATGGACATAAGATACACCAGACAAGAACCTAGGCCAAGTCCGGTTACGTGACGGGATGAAGCAGATTCACAAACAGTATCTGAGACTTGGAGGGAAAAGCCCCGGGAGGCCATCACATCACATGGGCTACTTTTTTCAGGGTCTTGCGTTTGCTAGAGATTTCTCGAAGCTGCCAGAGCCGCTTATGCCACCCTTCAGGTGATTAGTTTCCGGAAAGGCCACCGAGGCAGGAACAACCACCAAGCCTGTACATACATGCATACACACACATCATTGCACGTTATACCAGTACACCGTAACACTCCTGCCTAGCCACTAGACATAGAGGCCTACTAGACTACTGCTTTAAATACATGCTTACACCCCCCACCCCCCCTAGTTTTGCCTATTTCAGTCCCTTCTGCGTTTAATTCATGATCCACCTAGAAATACATCACGTGCATGCAGCCACTGATTCGCCTATTGCCTTGAATTTTATCTGTTTTGTCTGGCAGTTCATCGGGTGCTGCGGCCTGTTTGCACTAGATGATTGGTCGGTCGAGTAAGTGGAAGCCTGGTCGGGGTGTCAAGAAGGTGTGTGGCTAGAGAGGGTATGGAGAAAAGGGATTGTGTAAGTTGTTGTTGACTACTACGGATATGGCCGTGGTGGTGACTTTGTGATAGAGGCATACGGGCAGATAGTTGTATAAGAGGTGGCAAGGTCCTCTTCTATCTGGTATCGTTCATTGCTACTACTCATCACTCATCACTCATCACTCACTCACTTACTCACACTCACTCGCCCATTCACTCACTCATTGTTCACTCGACTCTCAGTCTTAAAACTCATCTTTCATATATCTCGTCTTGTCTCATAACAGCCTCCAAAATGGCCTGCTCCTTTGAGTCTCCCTTTGCTGCCCCCGCTCTTGGCGGCTATGAAATCAAGTCTGATTCGACCGCGCACTCGGGCAACTCGATCACTCCGCGTGGTGTCAACTATGGCCGCGGCGGCTACAACCGCGACGGCGACTCGGCCGAGACCCGCGGTGGCAAGAAGTAAATTCCGCTCTTCTTCTGTTTAGATTGAAACTGCCTTCCTGTGGTCTTTTGTAGACGCAGCTACAGTATGCGCAGTTTGACGGCTTTCATTAGCCGACTTAGCCGGTAAAGAACCTAGTAGCTCTCTGGCTAGACAGGTCTTGCCACTTCAACCCCGGGCCCTTTGGTCTCAACCCGCAACCAAGCTGGTCTTGGATGCCTTTGCAGGATTTGCTTGTGAGAGAATAAGCTGTTGCTGTATTCCCTTTGATGGCCGGACTGGTGATGGTCACGCTTGGGTGACCTTTAGAGAAGCTGCTGCTAGATGGCCTTCAATGCTCTGATTTGCTCTTCATTTTGTTTCTGTTTCGTTAGACATGTCGCATAATTCTATTACCCGGTTTAGAACATACCTTGCTCATTCCAGTAGATTCATTATCGTGTTATAATCACTTGCCCACACAGAATCTGTAGTGTTAGCATTTCATCAAAGCAACAAAGGCAGAAACTTACTTTTCAAAAATCACCCCCAACACATCCTCGACATCCGGGCTTTCGCCTCTCCCCGTAATCTTGGCTAGACAATTCGCCGCCGCCCGCAAATACTCTGCCGCAATCACAATGTCACCCTCGGCATCTACATCGCTTTTGGGCTCCGACACGCCCAAAAAGTTCTCCAAGTGCCCGCGGCACTCCTCAAGCAACTGCCGTTGTCGCCCTGTCACGCCCAGTAGGTCCTGCATCTCCACCGGCAGCGCCGTCATGCTTTCAAACGCCGCCACCAGCTGGTTGCTCAGGTACTGGATGTTACCCGAGTCATCTGACCCAAGTGCATCCATGTAGCCCATGTCGTCAGCGACGGCTTGCGCGCATGATATCCCAATTGGCTTCGTGTCTTCGAGGCTAGGTGCAATGGCGTGGGCCTTGGTGAGGAAGTCCTGCAACAGCTCTTGGTAAACTTGCGGCGTGACACTCTCCGTCTTGTTGATAATCAGTAGACGCGACTTTGCTGCGGCTGCGAGGCGGAGTGTCTCGGAGTCGAATTCAATGGTGAAGCCTGTTGGCGATTCGGCAAGCGGTTCGATAGAGGCGACAACAGCAACAATGTCCGACTCCTCGGCCTTTTTCCGCGCTCGCCGTATACCCTCCATCTCAACATTGCCAACCTCGCCGACAGATGTTTCTCTGAACCCCGCGGTATCTGCAAAGTAGCACAGATATCCACGTATGTCCAGACTAACTTCAATGATATCTCTTGTCGTGCCCGCCTCGGAAGACACAATCGACGCCTCTCGTCCGACTATCAGATTTACTAGCGAACTCTTACCGACATTCGGCGGGCCAACCAACGCTATTCTGATGCCGCTTCGGAGCAATTCGCTGCGCTCACTCGCGCGCTCATGCTGCTGAATTGACTGCAGCAGCTGGCGCACATACTCTGCAACATTGCGCAGCAGCTCTGCTGGCGACTCGTCAAAGTGCTGGTCCTCCGAAAAGTCAATCAGTGCCTCAATCTCGCCGCGTGCTAGAAGAAGCTTGTCACGCCACGTTTCATACGTCGCACCAAGCACGCCGCTAG
>JACYXV010000007.1:32238-47189 GCA_016859225.1 Thielaviopsis cerberus | reverse complement strand
ATGGGGGGGCTTTGGTCATGGGTGGTTTAGCGCCGCTTGGTCACATATTCATGCCTGACGGAGCCCTGGTTGCTTAGTTTTCTTCTAGGCGTTTTTCTCGGCTTTGCAGACAATGTTTAACGCCGATTGACTTGAAAAACGACACGTCGTTTGCTGGGTGTAGTTGGTCGAGTAACGGCATGCGTGTAAGTATTAGGGTTTGCTAGGGTTATAGCCACTTGGACCAACATCAGAATCCATCACTGTTAATTCTACGGACAACTTGGAGGCTCCCTTAGACTCTAGACAATTCATCTACCGGGATCACTCAACTGTGCCAGGCCATGTTAGGGCATATGTACGCGCAAGACAAAGCCTTCTTCATGTGGCGTTTTTGTAAACTAGTCTGTCAGGGGGGGGCGCATGAATGACTGCCCTTTTATTACACCAGCAAACAAAGATTTGGAAGAGCAGTCAAAGGGCGAGTTTGTTTGGGTACTTGAACAAAAACATGTGTCGACAAGGCTATTGCCACGTTGAGGCTGGGACAGAAGCGCCCAAGTTGACAGAGTCTAGATTCTGGAGAGTTGTTGAGGGGGAAAAAGGCAAGGCTGGGTTTGGCTCGAGGATGCCAGGTGGCTTGACAGGTACAGAGCCACGGTCATGGAGGGCAAAGTATGCAGTCTAGATGATCTTGGTAAGGCACTCTTCATTGTGACCGAGTCTGAGTTAAAGGGTCTGCCAGCCTGTGACGTCTCATTATAGACTGCAAACTTGGCAATTACCAACAGAGAGGTGGGGCTTACCTGTCACATCGGATGAGCTAACCCTAACGGCCGAACAGAAGCCGATGCTAGTCCGGCCAAGTGCATTGAAGCTCTTATATGTGTGATGACAACTTGACTGCATCGCACTGCAGCCAGTCAGAGTTAAAATAGCTCAATCAATAAATCAATCAAACCAACCAGAGAGGTTCTGGGCCTCTCTGCAAGTACGTACTGAATTTGGCATTCCAAGTTTCTAGCCAAAAGCCTTGACATGAGACAAACGCAGGGAGACTTGGGGACACTAACCGTAAAAAGGGAGGATACACAAAGGAGAGCAATAGAAAAAAGCAATATCAATGCAGGCAAAGGGGAGGCCATCAAAGTGCCTGAGCAAAAGAAACGCCAGAGTGAACA
Source organism: Thielaviopsis cerberus (assembly GCA_016859225.1). Taxonomy (NCBI): domain Eukaryota; kingdom Fungi; phylum Ascomycota; class Sordariomycetes; order Microascales; family Ceratocystidaceae; genus Thielaviopsis; species Thielaviopsis cerberus. The sequence continues at coordinate 46,029 of JACYXV010000007.1, read as the reverse complement.
TCAGAATCTGCGATAGGCTGCACCGTTGCAGGCAGGCCAGGGAGAAGGGGGGGATCAAAAGAGGGCTGATCGACTGTAAAGTGGCACAAAGTACGCACGAACCCTGCTGGCGTCGCCCGTCTGTGTGTTTTCTTTCCCAGGGCTTGGACAGACAGCGGCCCTGATATTGTGCTTTTGCCTGACTTGATATTGGAGTACTGCCAGTTGAGTTGGACCAGTGGTGGTAGCAAGAAAGAGCATCTGTAGACTCGGACGGCGAGATGCCAAATGAGGTACTATTTTGACAGAGATGAGGACTATTTTGACAGAGATGAGGCCTATTTTCACAGAGATGAGGTGGTCTTTTGGTGTATGATATTTGTGGCGTTTTTCTTAAAGAGTGAATATTAAAAATACTACAGTTACAAGGCACCCCCCAGTCACAGCCCTTGCTTCAGCTGGCTACATCCAAGCCCTCACTTTGTCTTTCCGTCTTACACGAGGGACTTTGATGTCAGTCTTTCATTGTCGGGTTGGAGAACAGGAATACCTAAGAGAACACTACCTGAAAAGGGCCAGACAGTCTGGAGTTGAAGAGAAGCCGAGCTGATATCTGTAGCGGCCAAGACGCCCGACTTATTATATGTCACAGTCTAGTACTGCCATTGTAGCGTTCACCGCAAGAAAGACAAGCATGCAAAGAACCTGCCTGCTCTCTCCAGGGTACCAAAGCTTGCCCTGTATTGTCCCTGTCTGTCGCATTCCTTAACAAGAACGATCTGTCGCCTAGAGCACAGCTGATTCACATGTACTTTGACTAGCGGACAGGGGATCAAGGGAGACGGAACAAGAAAAGAAAGGAAAAAAGATCTTTGAGCAAAAGACAAAAGCCCTGGCTGGTGAGTCCGTAAATATCATATAGATTGCCTACTGTAAAATAGTCACAGTTGTGTGACGAACCAGGAAGCCAGCCGAGACAATGGGTAAGCCAAAGCCAGGCATATAAAGGACCGGCATATGCCATTCAAGATTTATTTGGAGGCTGTTTCTTGTCCATCAACATCTCACTCGTGTTCTCTTGAATACAATACATACACATATACACATACATACAACTATATATACGCAAACATCATTCGCCATGTTCTTTCTTCGCCTCCCGGACTGGATGTCCTGGTACCAACGCCCCGACTACCGCGATATCCGCGAGTACTCGCGGTCCATCTTGACGGGCGTGCGCGCGCCCAGCCCGGATATCCGCTCAACCACCGCTGTCCCGAGTAACCTGCGGCTGGAGCGCGTGCTAGAAAACCGCACGTGTAGTCCCATGTCGCTGTACGACTTTTACATGTACCTCAAGTACATTGAGTACTCGCCCGAGAATCTCGAGTTTTACATGTGGTGAGCTTTCTTTCTCATTGATTCGCGGTAATCGGAGGCTGACTGTTGGCAGGTACAAGCACTACGAAGCCACACACTCTCGAAGCAGGCCGTCATCGATGAAGGCGTCTATTGCCCCGTCAATGGCTAGCTTGGAAGAGCTCTCAGGCGTTGGCATGGGCGCCAGCTCAGCCAAGAGCGACACTGAAAACACCATCTGCGAAGATGAAGAGACTGATGCTGCGTATACAGTCGACCCGGAGCTTGGTACGTCTCTCTACCTTTTTTGACCCATGTGCTACTTCTGCCCCTCTTTCTTTCTGTCTCCCCTCTCCCTCTCCCCTCTCAACTAACACCCTCTAGCCAATGTCACAATGGAGCAAATCGCCAACCTCATCGGCCGCCAAGCCATGTGCGGCGTTGGCGGCTGTCCGGCACCACTTGCAGCCCGTCTCAAGGACGCCGTGCGCGGAATCCTCCCAACCTCGGAAAAAGACGCCAGCGGTACCCTCAACATCATCACGCCGAGCGTCGCGCCCGGCGCCCGCGCCGAACTCAACGCCGTCATCCGCACATTCCTCCTCCCCGGTGCCGAAAAAGAACTCAACGTCCCCCCCGGGATGCGCGACGACGCCCTTGCCCTGCTGCAACACAGCACAGACCCCGCCCACCTCGGCCCGCTGGCCGACCACGTGTATCTGCTGCTGCGCAACTGCTCGCACCGCAACTTTATCCGGCTGGGCCTGGGCAACGGCACGTTTGAAACGCTGTGCTCGTCAATTTTGTTGGGTGTCTTCATGACAGCCGCGGGATTCCTGCTGCTATTTCTGCGCGCTTTGTGCCATACACGGGCGCGCACTCCATGTTTGAAACGTTTGCAGCGTGGCCGCTGTGGACTATCGGCATGGCGTTTCTGATGGCCGGCATGCGCGGCTCGTGCTTCTTCCTGCTCATGTTTACGCGGCGACAGGCGCTTCCGTGGGAGCGCTTTGACGATAGTGCGTCCATTACCTCCAATAAGAGCTCGCTGATGAAGCGTATTCGCCGCCACATGATTTTCGACCGCAAGATGCGTGTCAAGGACGTAAATCTGCGCAAGTTGCAGCACCGCGTCATCATCCAAAGTCTGCTGGGCGGCTCCGTGTTTGCTTGCATCTTTGTGCTCATCTTCATCTTCCTACCCATGTGGAAGGAGACGGTCAAGCACCGCTAATATTTGTCTGTATTTTACTTCCCTTTGTCTTGGTTGGCCGGATATACCCTTTGGTTCTAGTTCATGTGTATGCTTTAAATTCTTTATTAATAGTTGGCTGGTTTAAAATAGTATTGGCGTAACGACATCTCATCACGGGTGTGTAAATGTCATGTTGAATATCACATCTTCGTAGCTTTCAGTCTACATCACGCTGCACGAGTTCAGCAGGCCCACATTGTAGTTGTTCTGGCACTGCTCCAGATATCCTGCCTCCTCCGACGTCCCCTCAAGTGCGCCAAGCTTCCTCACGACGCCCGTAATCTTGATTGTCTGTTCACCGCCTTCGTGCCACCAGCGCAACTTCTGTAGTAGCGCCCCTCCCCCAACGCCCTCGCCGCCTGCCGTTCTCGACCCGTCATCCTCTGTAACCATCACCTGGCCATACTCGTCGCCCTCGCCATCGTCCACGTTAATCTCCCACCGGCCCGACGATGTCTCAACCACACACGAGTCCCGTGGAAAGTGAAACGGTGGCAGAAAAATTATCGTCGGCGCCTCCTCCTTGGTCGCCGCCTGCGCCGTCAACTTCATGTTAAACACGCAGTTGCGCAGGTCAAACCCATACTGTGTAATCTTTCCAGCGGCAAATGTTGGTGTCGGCCGCATAAACGCCTCAGCCGCACGGTATCCCGGCGCGTTACTGAGCTCGGGATTCCGCGCAACCGTCGACGTAATAGATGCGTTGGTCATTGTGCGCTTCAGGTTCTGCGGTGTTACTGTCGTCTCGTCGGCGGTAGCTTCTCGCGGCGACATGGGAAGCGCCGCTGAAGCAGCACCGGAAGACGACGGCTCGGTGCTGCTTCCGCTTCCACCGTCGGGCGCATCAATGAGCTTGGCAAGACTGACGTTAGAACCAAGAGCCAAGGAGCTTTGCGGAATCGCACTAACCGGGAGGTCGTTGTCTTCCAGGGAAAAGATACTGAGGTCTTCGCCGTTCCATTGGTCACCGCGCGCGTGGTCGCTGATAGCCGTGTACACCCACAAGCAGTGGCCTTCGAGTAGTGCTCCTTCTACGCCATAGTAGTTGGCGTCCAACGCCGCTAGCTGACTGCTGTAGTTTCCCGTCTTGTACGCCTGCTTCTCGTCCATGTCGTACGGGATGCCGAATTCTGTCATGATGCACGGGTGGTTGCCCATGCGGTCAAGACCTTCCTGGCGTAGGCAGGCCAGCTGGTCCTTGAAACAGTTGCGAATTGCCGTCTCTCCTATGCGAACAGCAAACGCGGGGTGCATATACCGGCCTCGCAGCACTCCAACCACATCGACGTTCCATGTCCGGTTCCACTTCTTGGTCATCAGTGTGATGCCGTCGTAAAAGTGTGGAGTGAACACCAGCTTGGGATCTTCGTCGGCCGTGCCCTTGATGCGCGGCGGAAGTTCTAATGTCGGGAACTGCATCAACATAATGCAGTCAGGGTGTTCCTTGCGCATGGCCGCCTTGTATAGTCGCCAAAATTCCATGAAATATGTGTCGGTAAACTCGGGATAGTCAATCGACTTGCCCGTGCGCGGGTTCTTGCTAAAGTAGTCCTTCTTGAGCAGCGTGTCTGTTTCTGGGTCCCAAACCCCGTGCTGTGCCCAAATACACTCACCAAGCTTCCAGCCGGGGTCTCGGGTATAATTGTATCTAGACTCATCGTAGTCAGGCGACAGCCACGTCGTTGTGCCCTGCGGGTCAACAAGCTTGGTGCCAGTTTTGTACGGGCCCATACCGCCCATGTCCCATACATCAACCTCACAGGCCCTTCCAGAACCAGTCAGAATTGTCTGCCAGATGGTTGGGCAAGTTCCCTTCTTTAGCGGGTGCTCCTTTGGGATTGTCTCAAGGTCCTGGTACCCAACCAAGCCACGGTTGGGCTCGTTCATGCTCTCCCATCCAGCCACACATACATCGTGAAGATCGCCAGCTTCTCTAATACGGCGATTCAGATGAGATACAGCTGCAATAAAGTGGCCCTGAAGAAAGTCTTGGATATTGATACCGTTGATGATACACTTTGGTGCAAAGTCGCGACCGCCAAAGAAAAAGGTAAAGATGGTGGCGGCGGCGAGACGCCAGTAGTTGGTTGACCAAATCATCTTGGGAAATTCATCCGGCTCCGGGTACGTATTCTGCACAATAGCCGACTCAGTCGCGGCAAACTTTTCGGGGTCGAGACCGCAGGCATAGATCGTCCAGAGCGGGGCGCCGGAGCCGCCGCAGAACCGAGACCACTGCAGAAAAAGTCAGGGTTAGCAACGCCGTCTTGTAGCATTCCAATGTTTGATTTTAACCTACCACATCCTGATGCGGATCCATAAAAACAAAGAAGCCAAACTGCTTTGCTACACGCAGAATCTCAATAGTATGCTGGATCCATTCCTCGTCGTAGATGCCTGGGCCGGCCGCCTCAATAGCTTCCCACGTAAACACATAGCGTAGCGTATTGTACCCGGCTCGCCGGATGCGTCCAAAGTGTTCGTGGGCAGCGCTCAGCGGAAACGGACGCTGATGAAACTTGACCTTGTCGCCATCAAAGAAGTCGGCTGCGTCGTAGGATGTTTGCTGGGGCGAAGACGGTAGTTTGGCATCGCCGGCGCAATTGATGCCGCGTAAAACGACTTGGCGGCCGTAGCCATCACGAAACTGGCCGTCCTCAATGGTGAGCCGGAAATGCGACATTGCGTTGGGCGAAACGAGGCTGAGATGTAGGTTAATTTGATTGGGTTGAAGATCAGGTTAAGAAGCGGTTGGGCGTACGATAAGATGAAGAAATGAATGATTCAAAAGGCAATCATGGAAAAGCATTAGAATGCAAGCAATAGGAAAACGGTATTAAGAGGTGGAATAGAAATAATAGCAAGATTGAAGACCAAGTCGATAAATCCACAGTCGGCAGAGCTGGTGTGATTGATGGTATAGAAGTGATAGCGATAAGCTGCCGCTGAAAATGACGTATTTAATTAGAGCCCTGATAACTTGCAATAGCCACCCCTACCCCAACTTTCCGGGCCTCAGCCACGTATTTTCGCAGCCATTTTAACTGGTTTGCTGGGGGTTTCAGTAGAAGCAAAGTCGCCTTCTAATATATAAATGCCTGTACAAACAAACGGCCCGCACCCGTTGCCGTAGCTCCGGAAACACTCGTACTTGAAGCCGTCCCCCATATCACCCCAATCCTTATACCGCGGCATCCAATGTTAACCCTCTTTAGGGTCTTTTCGGCTAAAGTCCGGCTCCGCAATATACCCCACGACAACAGCTTTGGTGGGGCTGAGGTGAGATCGTCAAGCTTTAGATTTAGATGCTTGTTTGAGCTTATAAAGTTTGGATTCAAACAAACACAGGCTCAGTTCACAACCATTGAGTCTCATCTTACTCTACTTGGTCTTTATTGATTTTCTTGCTACAATTCGTTTACTTATCTTCCAAACTTTGGCGCTCCTCGCAATCGGCTAATTCTTTCCTTTCTTCGCCTCTCCAAATCGTCAAAATGTCTGTCAAGGTGCAACTCCGCGCCTTGAACGACGCCGTCAAACAGGGAAAATTTGCAGAGGCTGTCGTCAAAGGCAAGGAACTCATTGCCATTGATGACACCAACTTTAATGCGTGAGTTGATTTCCACCTCTTTCTATATAGCATACTGACTGTAACAGATTCATTCTACTCGGCTTTGCACAAGAAAAGATTGGCGAATACGAAGATGCCGAGGCGGCCTACAAGGCTGCCGCTCTGTTGAATCCAAAGTCTCCCACACCATGGCAAGGAGCTTACAAACTTGCCGAAAATCAGGGAACCAAGCGCCTGGACCTCTACAAGGAGGCCCTTGAGAACATAATACCAATCCTTGCAGACGCCAACGAGTTCCCCAAAATCCGGGATTTGATTGATCGTTATACCAACTTTGCGGCGACCAGTGAGAACAAAATGCACTACGTCGACGCTTTACAACTAGTTTCTCCCGACAACGCTGCGTATAGCTATCTTGAGGGCGTCGTGCCTCGGCCCGTGGAAACTTATGAAAAAATTATTTCCATCACCGAGACCGAAGAGAAGAAGCTTATCAACAAGCTGATTGGCGAGCGACGAACACGCATAGGAGCTACTTTTAGCGTCATTAGTCGAGACACAAAGCACGAGGTCTATTCAAAGAGCTTGCTTGAGCACTACATTCGCCAAATCATCAACTGGTGCAGCGACGATGAGGTTCGGCGGACATATGAAGAAAAGCTTCTTCAGTACTGCTTGGAAAAGCTGTATGTACTTAAGAATAGTCCTAGAAAGGAATCTTACCGCGCAACAGTGCTTGATCTGGCGAATGGAATGGTTGTTGTCAGACACCCGTTTCAGCTGGGCTGGGACATTGCCCTTGAGTGGCAGGACTACAAAAGCATCAGCGAGTATGACCCGGCAGTCCTCCGCGACTACTGCCACTTTTTCCCTACCAGTGATCTCAGCAGAGTGATTTCGGCATTCATTACTAGCGAACTGTCACCATTTCCTCCTGAAAAGAAGGCTGTGGAAACCGAAGCGTCAACGATCACAGACAACAGCGAATCGAGTAGCGACGGAGATGACGATAGCGGTGGCGGCGCCGCCGTGGGTGTAATCCCTATGTCAGAGGCTGAGCGCATCATGATGATGACAGAGGGCATTAACAAGGCCGACTCTCTGTTGGCGTACCGGCTGGCCGGTTTGTACTACAGGCATTTAGAAGAGTGGCAGGAATGTGTCGAGTTGATGCGCAAGGCTATGAAAGGGATTACGGCCAAGAACAAGCTGTCTGGTCACCGCTTCCTTAACTCGCTGGAAATTTTCCGCATTCTCCTGGGTACTGCGTTGGTGTACTACCAGAGCCCAAGAAACCACGCGGAAGCAATGGGCCTGTTTGAGCAGGTTATGGAACGCGACCCCTCGTCTACGGACGCCCTGATTGGCGTTGGTTTGATCTTTGAAGAGGAGGAAGAGTTTGAAAAGGCATCAAGTTTTTTGTCTCGCGCCCTGGAACGTGACCCTGAGAATGTAATGGTCAAATCTGAAGCAGGCTGGGTCAAGGCCATGATGGGACAGTACCAGGTGGCCGAGGCAGAGCTGCGCGAGTGTTTGGATACCATTGCAAAATCCAAGAAGAAGAGCGCAAGTGTGAGCGGTGAGCTGTTGGCTCAAATCCAGTACCGAATTGGATACTGTATTTGGGAAAGCAATACCAACAAGGCCGCCCGCAAGAACCGCAAGGGCGCTTACTCGTTTTTCCTCAGTGCCCTCAAGAGCGACCTTAACCATGCGCCGTCGTACACCATTCTCGGCATCTACTATTCAGAATATGCCGGCGACAAGAAACGTGCCCGTCGCTGTTTTCAAAAAGCCCTGGAGCTTTCTAGCAACGAGGTTGTCTCAGCTGAACGCTTGGCTAGCTCGTACGCCGATGATGGTGACTGGGAAAAAGTGGAGCTAGTTTCTCGCCGTATTATTGAGTCTGGAAAGGTCCGGCCGCCGCCTGGCTCTAAACGTAAAGGCATATCTTGGCCTTTCTCAGCTCTCGGTACGGCATGCCTCAACAAGCAAGAGTACCCTGAAGCCATCGTCAACTTCCAGGCTGCCCTGCGCATGTCTCCCGAGGATTACCATTCGTGGGTGTCTCTGGGTGAAAGCTATTATAGATCGGGTCGTCATATAGCCGCTACCAAAGCCATTCTGTATGCTCAGGATCTCGAGGAAAAGATGGAGCCGGATGTTCGCAACACCCTGGGCGATACGTGGTTTACCAAATACCTTCTTGCCAACATCAAGAAGGAGCTGTCTGACTACGATAGCGCCATAGTTATCTTGAAGGAGATTTACAAAGGTCACAATGCCGAGCATGGCGTTGTTATTTCTTTGTTGCAGAGTTTAGTTGACTGTGCCTCTGACAGCATTGAAAAGGGGCTTTACGGCAAGGCTGCGCAGCTCGCATCTGAGGCCATTGAGTTTGCCAAGACTGTTGCACCGCTTGTGTTTGAACTCTTCAATTTCTGGAAGGCTCTCGGGGATGCCTGCTCGGTGTTTGTTGTTGTGAGGGCTCGTCTTGAGGAGATGCCGCTGGAGACGGTCTACACAATCTTGACATCATTTGGCTCGGAAGAGGCTGATGCTCTCTTTTCAGACTATGACAAGATCAGCAGTTCTGCTTCAACAGCTAAAGAGGAGGGTCCGCTCTTGAATAAGGCTGTCGGCTACATGATATTGTGCCATAAGAGAGCCATCCACGTGTCGTCGTCTGACCCTCATGCCCAGGCTGTTGCCCATTACAACCTTGGATGGGCAGAGTTCAAGGCCCATAACTCACTTCCCCTTGCAAAGCGTCACCGTCCGAGCAAGTTTCAAAAGGCGGCTGTTCGCGCATTCAAACGGGCAATTGAGCTGGAGGCCAAGAACGCCGAGTTCTGGAACGCTCTGGGCGTTGTCACCAGCCAGATCAACCCTCAAGTCTCTCAGCACGCCTTTGTGCGCAGTTTACACCTAGACGAGCGCAGTCCTTCAGTATGGACTAACTTGGGTACTCTGGCTCTTATGAACAGCGATGTCCAGACGGCTAGTGCTGCCTTTGCCCGTGCCCAGTCGAATGACCCTGAATACGCCAACGCCTGGGTTGGCAATGCGTTCCTCCAGAAGATGCTGGGCGATGAGAATGAGTTCCGCGGCCAATTGGTTCACGCCATCAGCTTGTCTGGCGGCTCGAATCTGCCCGTACGCCAGCAGTATGGCTCGACAATGTTTGACCACATCCTCCAGGCGGCTGCCGACAATGTCGATGTTGCCAGCCTGATTGAGCCGCTGTTTGCCCTGGGCCAGGCCAAGGCTCTGGACCCCTTTGAGCTATCTTACCCACACCTATATACTCTGTTTCAGGAGCGCATCTACGACCATGCTCGCGCTGTCAAGTCATTGGAGGCGCTATGCACGACGGTCGAGGGCGAGTACGAGGCTACAGAGAATCCCGAGCTGCTAGGCCGCTTTGTTATCGCCAAGGCGGATCTGGCGCGCTCATTTCTGGCGTCCAAGGATTATGAGAATGCTATTGAGGCTGGCGAGATGGCTATTAGTTTGACAGACGAGGTTTCAGAAGAAGAGCTGTCGATTGAGCAGCGCTCCAAAGCCAGACTTTCGGCGCATTTGACTGTCGGCCTGGCGCACTACTTCACCGGTGACGTGGACACAGCCGTGTCCAACTTTGAGGCTACTTTGCTTGAAACCAACGGTAACCCTGATGCAGTGTGTCTTTTGTGCCAGATCCTCTGGGCTACGGGCAGCGACGAGAATCGTGACGTGGCGCGCAACAGGCTATTTGAACTAGCCAACAGTCTGCCAAACCATGTGGTATCGCGTCTAATTCTCGCCGTCATTTCTATACTCGACAAGGATGACGAGTCCCTGGATGCCATTGTTGCCGACCTCAAGCTCCTCCGCATGACGCCCGACCTCGGCCAAAACACATACAAATCCATCAACGACGTTCTTGCCGCCGTCGAAGCCATCAAACCCAACCGCGCCACCACCGACGTTGTTGCGCAAATACAGACGGAAATTCTACTGCACCCTGAAATGCCACATGGTTGGACAAAGCTCGCCAAGGCCATGGACGGTAGTGCTGCGTCGCTGGGCCAGGCGGCTGTTAATGTAGCCATGAAGGGCGTGGCGCCACATGGCCCGCTGCAGGCACAGGATGTGGCTACAGCGTATGCCGCCACAAAGAAAGTGGCGGATGCGCAGATTGCTGTGTTTATGGCGCCGTGGATGGCGGAGGGGTGGACGGCGCTGGATGGAGCGATGGAGAGGGGCCGGAATCGTGTTAAGGTACAGGCTTCTGCTGCTTAAGGAATAGATGGGGTTTACATAGAATCACATAGATAGCATGGGGGCAATTATGGCATATCATAGCATACATTTGATAATTTGTCTAGTCATTCTTTTAGTCATTGCTATCCGTGCTAACGCTCACTTCTTATTGTTCTGCGCCGGCGATACCATCTCCTTTAAGCGTTTCTTCTTTTCCTCTAGCCACTTGCTATGCCATGACGCCACGCCGCCGCCCAGCACCACGCAATTCGCCGGCTCTAGCAAAATCGACCCACGCGCAATCGGTGCACCCGCATTAATCAGCAGCTTTGCCCCAATCGTCGTCCTCCCCACGCCCAGCGCCTCTATCCTGGAAAGCTCCAAGGCAAATGCCTGAAAGCCCTTGAAGTCTTGCACTACGAGCCGATGCGTCGCATTTCTGCGTATTTTTGTCTGTGGCGCTGTGCTAGTTGTCTCGTCGTCGTCCTCAACAGGTGCTCGAATGATTTCCCGCCCCTTGGTCAATTCACCGCGCTCTGCAGCCTCGAGCTCTTCAATCTGGTCCCAGCGACTACGCGACACATCTTCGATATCGAGCACCTGCACGACCACATCGCGCGGCAGCGTGCCATCGCACACTTCGGGCGCAAAGGCGCTGGCGGGTGGCAGCGCGTGACAGGTGGAGGCATCTAGGAAGTTGGCGCTGGTCAGGTCGCCGGCGAGGATAGCGGTGCGTGCGGTCTCCAGGAGAGGCTTTAGTTGATTGCTGTGTGGGGGAGAGGTGACGCGCTGCGCTGCGAGAAAGGCGCGCGTCCAGGTGGCGCATGGAGTAGGTAGGCGGGCGTTGCCAAGGCCGTTACATAGCTGTTTTATGATGGCATCCATCTGTGTGTCTTTCCTCTCGCTCCTAGATAAACGAAGCAAAAGCATGGTAGATGAAAATAAAGGGATTCGAAAACAGCACAAATAGCTGCAAAATATAGGCTGTCGTTTGGTTGGTGGGGCATGTAGGGTTACTAGGGTCTGTGATAGCTACAAAGCAAGGCTGCTATCTCGGGTTATTCGCCAGCCTAACTCCCCGTTTCCACGACGTCATTCCAATTCGCTTCCAATCCAGCCTTTATCTTATCTTCCTATATTTAAGTGCGCACTTAATCAACTCGTTTTCTTGTCTGTGCCATCCCCCACAGCATGTCCACCATTGCATCTCCACGCGATTCCTCTATGGGTCTTTCTGCCCGCCGGCTCCCCGGCACTCCCGTGCTCACATCGCCCGTCGGCTCCAACCGACCCAGTCTCGACCTCCCGCGCTCGGGCACCGCTTCGCCCAGTCTCCCCACCGCTCCATCCCCTGCTATTGCCACGCCGACTGCGAAACGCAAAAACCGCGCCGCTCTGCGCGAGTACTACAATATTCAGCGCGAGCGTAGTAGTGGTGCTGGTGGTGTGACATCCTCGAGCGCGTCGTCACCGCCGCCGCCGCCTGATGGGCTACATTCTGAGGTTGCTGAGGGCGAGCTGGATGCGCCTGACTTTGATGCTGCGGCGTATGTGCGCAAAGTCGCAGATGAGAATGGGTTGGAGGACTTGCTGCGTGTGTACACGCGGGTGCTGGCAGAGATGCGGGCACTAGATGCAGAGAAGAAGGCACTAGTATACGACAACTACAACAAGCTGATAACAGCAACGGAGACGATCCGCAAGGTACTTCCCCCTCCACGCACACACACACACACACACATACAAACCTACACATAGCAGGAGAGGAAGCTAATGCATGGCATGGTAGATGCGCACAAACATGGACCCGCTCAACCCGCTTGCTGCCCAGCTCGACCCCCGCATGGCACACATTCAAGAACAAGCCAGCATCATCCGCGACTCACTGCGTGACTCCACACCCGAACAAACACCCGCGTTGCAGGCTGCGCGCCGTGCCCGCGCCATTGCCGCCGACGTACTCGCCGTTCCAGCGCGGCTGCGCTATCTCGCAGCTCAAAAGCGTGGCGAAGATGCGGAAAAGGAGTGGGAGCTGCCGCGCAAGTTGCTTGTGGCGTGGAAAGAAAAAGGCGTGGGTGGCGAAGAGGTGGCAAGATTGCTGGAGGAAGGGGATACAATTGTGGCAGAGGCTAAGAAGGAGGGCGAGGAGGAGAGCGGGTAGAGGACGCCACTAGAGATTTGGTTGGCATTGGTGAACAGCACGATAGATACCCTGCATAGCATATAGTAATGAATTTTTTGTTTATTTTCACATGCATTGTATCGTCTAGAATTTCTCTGTGTCCACTACAAAGTAAGGGTCGCGGTCCTCACTGCTAACAAGCACCTTGGCCTTGGCGCTGTCATTCTTATGCAGCCACTCCTCCAACATTGGCTGCAGTCTCTGCCTCAAAACTCTCTCTCTGTGTTGCTGTGGAATGCTGTCACCACAATGTGGCCCTTTTGCGTCGCCGCCAGCACATCGTGGTGGCTCATCTCGCCGGTAAACCACAGCTCCGCCTGCGACCCGCGGAGCACATCAGCGCCCGATCCCGCGCACACGGCTACGCTCGAAATACTTGTCTCCTCAAGAGATGAGGAGTATGTAGGCATGGCGACATTCAGGTAGCGCTGGTGACCAATACCGGCAGCAAACGCCTTAATCAGCGCACTTGCGGCAACGGGGCTGGGCAGCGTAGTCGTGGCGCCGTAGCCGCCGTAGCTGACGCCTGCGGGCAATGGGTCAATAGGCTTGAGCGGGGTGATGGGCGTCAACGGGGCAAAGCTGCTAGTGGCACATTGCAGTAGCCACGTGTTGATGCCGTTCTCGGCGGCGTCGAGGGCCGTGTGCGGCGAGTACACGGCAATGTTGTTGCGGGCGAGGAGTAGCAGCGTGGTCTGCTGCGGGTCGGCGGTAGTGATGGCCTTAAGGCCACGGAAAATGATAGGGTCTATACGGCGCCGACATTAGTACTTGCTGTACATGGAGGGAGATGGAACTCACGGTAGCTGATGATGACGCTCGCCTTGTGTTTGATGGCCTCCAGCGCCACGGGGTACGTCAAGTCATTGGTCAACAGGACCACTTCAGATGTCTCGGCATCCATATCATTATTCAGGTGTGTGTTGTCCAGCAGCAAGCCGACATTGTCCCAGGCGGTATCAGCGAGCTTCTCGGGAAACAGTGTGCGCATGCCGCTGACGACGAGCTTCGTAAATTCGGGAGACGTGACGCGCACGGGTCCATTGTGCCAGTTTGACTCCATTCTAAAGTGTGTCAGAGTGGGGTGAGAGCGGATAACAGGAAGAGTGGCGCGGAGAAATGAGCGTGCCATTGTTTTGCGGGTGGAAGGTTGATGCACGTAAAGAAGGCAGGCCCAAGGCTGAAGACAGTATGGAAAAT
>JACYXV010000007.1:4836-18519 GCA_016859225.1 Thielaviopsis cerberus | reverse complement strand
CGTTTTTTTCACTCCAAGTGCCATCTATCCGCCTGTTATTCTGGTGGTCTAGATCGAGGCGTCTCCTGGCTCCGCAGCTTCTGTGCACATCTTTGTAATAGACAACACGGCCAAAAGCTCGGCCGTTATCTTGTCCAGCTCAAGTCAGGTCAGTCAGACGACTGGGAGCAGAATGTTGAGCAAAACAAACCACACCCTGGCGTTCGGCCTTAATTTACCAGCAAAAGAAACTATAGCTGAAGCTTGCAGACTGTACGCATATACCTGATAACTTCTTTCATGAAAAGGCGACAAGGGTTGGCAAGTAATTTATGTGATTCGTAAAGGCAAGCTTCTACCAGGAGCGTACGCCCGTAAGCATAGAGAGGCCTTTAGCTTGAAGGCAGTCTTTAGATACTGTGCGTAGTATCATTGTAGTTCCACTCTTGGCTACAACGATACCTATATTCTCTTCTATACTTATGAATAGAAAGCTTCTGTTTCGGTCCATTCCGTTGCCACGACAGTGTTATAGCTTGTGACAAACGAGACTCAGCGCGCGTTCGTTCACCAGACATTAGTTCCTCTGGATGAGACTCTGCGCTGCTTCTTTCGGGGCATTTCAAATGCTGATATGGGATTTCGGCCTAGCGTTGATAGCCTGCAGTGAAAAAAAAGTAATATGCTCTACATGCATAGAGCTGAGTGTTTATTAGCTCGGCGTGGTGGCTTGATGCTACGGTTCATGTGTTTACGCTGCTCAGCCATCCAATAGAGCGCGGTGGTTACCCTGGCTTCACATCTGGAGACATATCCCATGGTTTCCTTTGTCACTGTCACTAAAGATTCATACGCCCTGCTCTGCTATAAAGATGCAAGCCCTCTCCTCTCTTTCAAATCTCGGTTTTTGCATCCGTCATCCAACCCAACACTTCATCTTTTTTGCTGTCGTTCCATCACCAATACTACCTGCCTTCGTACAGCCCGCCTCTTTAACACTATCTGCCATACCATAGTGACTTGAAATCATGGGCTTCAATAACCGCAAGATTGTTGTAGACAACAACAAGCGCTCGGCACTGAACCTCACAACAAGAGAGTCTATTATCCCTAACTGTCTTGTTACGATTTTGTTCTTCCTCTGGGGCTTTGCCTATGGACTGCTGGATGGTGCGCTTATCAATGGCGATAGTATGACGTACCCAAGCTAATACGATTGCAGTTCTAAATGCCCACTTTCAAAAGGTACTTGATATTACCGCTGCCGAGGCTGCGGGTCTTTCAACAGCGTACTTTGGGGCCTACCTGATATGCCCGCCAACTGTGTCTAGCTGGTTTCTGCGCCACTTTGGCTTTCGTATCACATTTATGATTGGTAGGTGATGTATCAAGATTCTAATCAAGATGTCTCATGTGCTTACATAAACCCACAGGTCTGGCGATATTGGCTGTTGGGTGCCTGCTATTTTGGCCTTCAGGTGTCAAGAGCTCGTTCGGCGGCTTCTGCGGCAGCATGTTTGTTGTTGGAACTGGGCTTTCAACTTTGGAGACTGCGGCCGATCCGTAAGTCACTTGCGTCATTCATTGAAAGAGGTTGACGCTAACGTCTTATAGGTTCTTGGCCATCTGCGGCCCCTCCCGATACTCGGAAATCCGACTCAACTTGGCGCAAGCTGTGCAGGGTGTTGGCGTAGCAGGTAAGACGGCGTCAAGTTCTGTTGTACGACAGAACCAAAGCGTCAGATGCTTTAGATAGGCTGCTAATCATCTTTTTACATCTGCAGCTGCTCCTCTATTGGCCTCCCGGGTTTTCTTTGCTCATACTCTGGACACCAAAGATGGCCTCAAAAACGTCCAATGGGTATACTTGGGTGTGGCAGGCTTTGTAGCACTATTGGTTATTGTGTTTTTTCTGGTCCCCATGCCTGAAATTACTGACGCCGATATGTTGGACCAAGAGCTGAAGATTAGCGAGAGCGATCCAGGACCTTTTCGCAAGCAGTGGAATTTGTTCTTGGCAGTGTTTTCGCAATTTTGCTATGTGGGATCTCAAGTTGCCATCGCAGTAAGTTGCCTAAAGCTTGATGTCCAAAGATAAGGCTGACTTTTGCAGAATTACTTTATCAACTTTGCCCAAGAAGCTGGACATGATGACCAGAGTTCGTGTAAGTGACCCCTTGTACCGTAACCGTTTTATATAGACCCTAACCCTAGTCACACCAACCATAGCGAACCTGTTTGCCATTGCACAAGGGCTTTTTGCAATCAACCGCTTTCTTGCAGCATTTGCGATGATGATGCCTACCATCAAGCCGCGCTATGTGCTTTCTGTATACCTCAGTCTGTGCATTGTGTTCTCTATTGCCGCCATGAACACTACTGGTAATGTCTCAATAGCGATGCTCATGACAGTTTTGTGCTTTGAGTCTGCGTGCTTTGCGACTATTTTCACATTGGGTCTCCACGGTCTTGGTAAACACACCAAGATCGGAGGCGCGCTTCTTGTTTCTGCAATCTCTGGCGGAATGGTCTTTCCTCCTATGATGGGTGCTGTGGTGGATAAAAAGGGTGCGCATACTGCCATGGCAATCCCCATCATGGGATTTATCCTGGCTAGCGTGTAAGTAGCTTCTCTCGTCTTGCCGCTATAGATGCGTCTGTAGTGCAACCAAGCACGAGTAACCCATCAAGAATTGCGGGCGGCTAACACTCAGACTAACTCGGTCCTGTACAATCGATAGGTATCCCGTGTACGTGAATCTTTTCAAGCGGAAAACAATGGACATTTACCGCGACACTTCTGTCGGGCTGTCGCAAACTAGCACGATTTCGACCGACGCAGACTTTTTCATGGTGAAAAAGGACGAGGAAATGGTGGACGCGACAGCAAAGGCAGCTGATGGGGTTGAGTCTGTGCGGGCCACCTTGTAATGCACTTTGTAAAACAAGGCAAAGTAAAGAGGCAAGGCAGAAGGATGCGTTGAGCATGACGTTGGAAAGGGCAAGAGAAATGAAGGAGCAGCCTGAAAGTTGTAAAATACTACTGGTCCGGCTCCGGCCCAGCCACTTCTTGGTGGAAGCCGGCGGAACAGGAACAGGAGCAGCAGGCCTGTTGAGGCACAGCAGCAGGGAAATGCAAGCAATTCGCTGAACAAAACTAGAGGGATTGATTAGCCGCATTTGAGGTTGTTTTTTGTGTGTTCCCAGCTACTAAAGGTACTAGACTGCTCGTAAGATACAGGGTACATGCGGTGTTTACCACCTTATTGGTGCGCTGTTCGTGCGTGTAGACCAAGGCCATATTGTTAGCAGTAGGCCAAGACAGAGTCAGTGATAATCGGCTTCTGCGGCACAGCCAAGGGCACAAACAAAGTAACATGCGCATCCCCTAACGCACAACCAAAAGCCAACGCGTTGTAAACATTTGTGCTGCTGATTGCAAGGAGGCAAAACATCTAGACAAAGCAACAAAGAAAAAGACAGCAGGCGAGACAGCAAACCGAGCCAAACGTGGAATAAGAAGCGCCAGAAACAAAAAGGGCGGGGTGAGCAAGCTGGAAACAAAACATTTCTCTCTGATCGGCAACAAATCGCCAGAAGAAAATCACAGGGGTTGCTGGAGCCAGCAAGAGGGCGTTGCAGCTGTCACGTGACGGAGCTTATTCAAGCTTGTGTTGTGCTTTCCTAGCGCAAAACGCTTTTAGCTGTCACTTTGTAGCGGGTACTGAGCGCAATGCAGGAACGCACGGGTGCGCACCAAGTACAGAGTACTTGAGTGTAGCGCAAAACAAGGGGACCCTGGAGCTAATGTGGCGTGGAAACCAACCAACCAAGCCGCATTGAGCCAGCCTTCGCAGTCTGTTACTTGGCTTGATTTGAGGAAGCTGACTTTTGACTTTGGAAGGCTTAGTTAAATTGTCCCAGATAGCTGAGCATAAATAAGACAAAGGCGAAGAACGCTAGCTAAGAGAAGTATTGAAGGGGGGCAACAGAAACGAGAAGGAGCCAGGGACCAATGAAAAGACGCGAGCTATTGTTGCCGTGGCGACGCGCAGGAACCTTTTTTTTTTGCTATTCTTTTCCGGGCAATTGCAACTTGCAACTGCAACTGCAACTTGCAAGATGCAGGGTAAGGCAAGGAAGCTGCCATGTTTACGGGCTGGCCCTCAGATGAACTGGGCGATGGAAACTTGGGCAGTGGCAAGCACTGGAAGAAGGCCAATTGAACGGGCTAGTGGCAGGATAAGGAAGCATGCACTTTAGCGGACCAGGCGCGGCCGTTTCGTGAGTCCAGCTTATGTTCTGAATAGCAAAGAGGAGAAAACGAAAACAAAAAGGTTGCGACGGAATGGCCTTTTCCCCTCAATCGACGGGCAATTGTTGGGTGTCTGGAAGGGGAAGAGAGGGAAAATACAATTGGCGCATGCGACTAGAATAGAAGGTGGCCCATCTGGTCCTACTGCATTTGATTTGCTTGTCGCTGTTTCCCTTGCACATGTTTCCTTGCAGTTTGCAGTTTCCGTTTAGTTTCCATAGCCTTGCGCGAAGGGAGAATCTCAAGAGGGAGAGCAAGAACAGCAGCCTTCAATCTCAGCCTTGTAGCCGTTTAGTATTCTAGAAGTTGTGGCCCACGATGCATTCCTGGATTCATCACCACGTTGCGGAATCGTTTGTTTTGTTTGGCGTTTGTTTACCGGCAACTGGCTTGTGTCAGACTAGGCAATATACTTAGAGTATGTACCTGCTTTTCTCTACCTTATTTCGTCTTTGAAAGTGAGACCAGATGCGAACACTGGACAACGAAAAATAGACCACCGTTGAAAATTCAGCCGATTTCATCGAGACTCTATCCCTTGTTGTGGCCGTTGTTGCAGGCAGATTTTGGTTGGACTGACTGGGGCGCAAAAGACTGCCAGCAGTCAGAAACAGAGGCAGAAGCAGAAGCAGAGGCAAAGGCAGAGGCAGCAAACCAAAGCGCCCAGTCGTTTTGTTTCGTTCCCCTGTCGTTTCTTGTTCCTCGCCCGTTTCCCTCTTTTCCTTTACGAAATCGTCATCGCTTGCTTCTCTTCTTGTTTTACCAAGGATTGAAAAAGAAAAAAAAAGAGGCAGGAAAATCATCTAACCTTTTTTGAGCTGCGCAGGGCTTTATTTCATTGACCTTGTGCGATTCGTTCTTTTTCTTCTTTCTCATTTTTTCTCTTTCTAGACTGCCGACTTTGAATTGAAGCCAATTTGGTCGTGATAGTACCTTTTGCTTCTTTGTTATTGCCATTCTGCCTGCCACGCAAAATTACAACAACCCCTGGCGCATCTCTTTTCTTTCGTTGTCTTGTTGTTAATTTACGACTTTGCCTCGCCCAGCCCCCCCTCGACAAAACAAAAGCTGTGCTAGAGTCCAGCATAGCACAGCGCCGCACTCCAACCCAGAGCCCCGAAAACTCTACCAGCGCATAATATTTGAGCAGAACGCAAGAAACGAAAGACAGAAGCCAATAACTCAGCTGCCAACCCGGAAACATATACCTCGTTTCTCGCTCTTCTACGCCCCGTCAAATCTTGAGGCCGCCAGAAGGCAATCTCCGTCGCCAGAGAAAACGCTCTTTTCCTTCTGTTTCTTGTGATCGCCTCGGTTTCTCGACAGCATCGGTGGAAACCACCACACAAAATACTCCTGGCGATTACTGGATTCGACTGAATTGGTCGCGGAAGCGCTTCTTTCGAGCTTTTGATTCTATCCACGAAAATCGTTCACCATGGCTAGTGTTGGAGCCACCTTTCGCAGTGAGTTCACTTTACTAGTCAAGTCTAGAATCCTGAGCAACCACTGACACGAATTCAGGGTTTATGCCATTTCTGGGCTTCCACCATGCGCTCATGATTCTCATTGCCGTGGTTATCATTTTACTATGTAAGTTCAACTTGCGCTTCAATCAACTACTGCGGCAGCCCCGACTAAGCAAACTGCGCTCTTCCGATCCAATCGGACCGCCAGAAGAAAGCATGCCGGGCGCCGCTGAGCCATTGTCGGCCAACGTGCGATTTGACTGACACAACTTCTCTCTTGCAGCACTACTATTAGCAGGATGTTCGTCTTCTTCGCCGCTTATGCCCGGAATTTTTCTCCTGTCGCTCTACTACAAGTCTTACGAAGCCGAACCCGATACCTCTCAGGTCGACTACAACGTGCACACGGCCATTGCGAACATTGCCGGAGACGCCCGACTCCAGGCCCGCGTGGGCTTCTTTGGCATCTGCATCAACCCCGATGGCGGCAGTTGGCTGTGCAGCAACAATGCTACGGCGTTGGCCAAGGAGATTTCTATTGACCAGGACCCTTTGAATTTGGTGTGGTTGGCGTCGCAGTTCAAGGACATGATAGTGTTTCCGTACCTGATGTAGGTTCTTTGTTCGCTCAGCTGCTTTAGTCTTGGCCACCTGCTAACCCGGAACAGCATCATCGCCATCATCTTTGCCTTTATTTGCTTCCTGCTTCTCCTGACATTTCCCGGTTGGCACGACCACGACGACGGCTCCGAAAGTAGTGTGCGCGAGGTCAAGTCGTTTCCCTCCCGCCCTGTCAGCCAAATCGCCCTGACCATCATCTTTATTTCGTCAGTCTTTGTCTTGGTTTCTGTCTTGTGGCAGCACACGGCTTCAGTATCCGCTGCTGTCATGTCACAATCAATGGCAAATGGATCGGTGAAATCAGGCGTCGGATCGTCGGCCATGGTCATGGGCTGGTTTTCTTTTGCATTGCTGATTATTGTCACGGTTGGTCTGCTGGTTATGATTCTCAGCATTGGCATTCTGCATGAGCTCGTGGTTCGCGATTAAGCATTGAGAGCTTTCAGTTTCACGAGCATACCGGTCTCTTTATTGATTTCTTTCTTTTCACATTTCACGATTCTCCAGGTGCTTCTTGGAGGGCTCTTTTTATGACTCTATTCCCCCTTCTTTGGTTTTCACTTTTGCTCTTTATTTCCTTATTGGTTTTCTCTACCACTTGGCGTTTCGGGAAGGTTGGTTTATTCTGCATCGTCACATCTTTCATACCTTCTTACCTCTCTTTTCTGCCTCAAAAAAACTACTCCGGCACTTGATCGATTTTTGCCTCGCCCTCTGCTGCTGGCCTTTGCTTCTACACCAAAACGCAAAAAAAAAGAAACGAGTTTACTCTCCTATGATGATGGAAAATGACCCAGCCATGCGCAAGCCGACACATGATACCTCATATTTCGGATGGAGAGCATTTATGTTTTTTTATGGTCTTGTCCCTCGTCATACATGAATCGCCATGACAGACTGTCAGACGCCCTTTGTTTTTACTTGTCTACAATTTGGTGATGGACTCGTTTTTGTTTCCCTTTTTTTTCTTATTAATGTTTCCACGTTGATATCTCTCCTCTACGTTGCTTATTTTCTTTTATGGATGCTATTTTGTATTTTGACATGTGTTTTTTTGTTTTCATCGGTGGCATTTATATAGTTTATTATGGATGTGTACTCTCTTCTATGCAGCTTTTGTCTTGTGTATGCTTTGCATCCGTTCTAACTCATCTTCACATACATGATGAACTTTTAAGCATACAACCTAACTTCACGCCTCCCTCCCCCCTCCCCCCCCCCTATGAAGGATTTCTTGACATCTGGCTTCAACGTTTTGGCCTGTGCCCTCCTTCTTCCTTGGTCTGCAACAAAAAGCCAATTTCCCAGGCGTACAAATCCCAGTTTGTTTTTCTCTAGATATCCTCGTGTACATTCGAAAAGAGCGAAATACACATTTACGGTGACAATTTTTGGTACAGTATAATGGAAAATTGAATATAAAATTGACCCAAAACAACAAGAACGCCTGGCATGGATGATGAGAAATAATGCAAATCCGGCCGTTATGTATAGTATAAAAAGAGAAAAGAAAAAGACATGTAGAGCAAAACCCCAACGAAAAGAAAAGAAGAAGAAAAAAAGACATCTCGCTACGTTTCACTCCCCAAAAGTCAACTACAGCTTCACCGCCTGCTCACCATTACCAAACGCCGCCGTCGGCCGCTTGAACGGATGCGCCTCGGTGTTGAGCACCCACTCATCGAGACTAATCACATCAGTTTCAGCAAACAGCAGGTAAAAGTACTTGAGCGTCTCGGCGAGCCAGAAACTCTCCATGCCGTCAAGCTGTTCGGGCTTTGACTCGAGAATGTTGTCAAGGGCGCTGTGGCCATATTCCGTCTTGACATGGGAGATGACGGCTTGCCACATGGTCCAGCCCTTGTCCATCCAGGTCGGATCACCGGTGATGCGGTACATGTACCATACAGATTCAATGGCTTCGGGACTGTAAGATGGGTTAGCATGAGGTTTGAATAGTAGACGAAAATCCAGGGAAAAAAAAACGTACCGAAGAATATAACGCTTGCCATCAACCAGGCTGTAGCCTGGAGGAAGTTTCTCGCGGGCGAGCTTATCAATGACAGCCTCCTCATGGGTCATTGGCCGACGGCCAATCTGCGCCATCATGGCCACCATCGTGTCGTAGTCATACAAGCCAGGCTCAACTCTAAGGTTGTTGGCAAGAACGGTAGTAGGATCTTCTGGCATAGCCGATGTAGTAGTAGTGCCAGTAGGAGTGTCAACAGCACGGGCTCCTATCGGCGCGCTAGCATTGTTCTTGGGCACAGTGCCAACTGAAGAAACATCACCCGAGGGGGCTTCCGTCGGCACGGCACCAACAGCAGGCACGGCAACCGCGCCAGCAACATCCTCCATGACGGGTGTGGCAGTCTGCAAAGGCACACTAGGCACAAACGTCTCAAGGAACTTGGCTTTCTTAGTCTCCCAACTCGCAAGTTGGCCATCTCTCCACTCGCCGCTGCCGTCCAACGTGTCCCACCACTTGGACTCATTCCAGGCACAGACGGTCAGGTTATCACAGGGGACGACCTGAGCAGACTCGGGCATAATACCAGAAGGCGTCGATCTGTAGGACCACACACAACCTTCAGTCAGCTGGATGGCAATTTCAAGATCCTCGGGGTCGTTGAAGATCTTGGCGCCCATGCCAAACATGCCACCAACAAAGCATGACAAGTGCGTGACTTCGTAATCAAGACGGTACTTGGCGTTCTCGCTGCCGATGGTCATAGCCTTGGCGGTGAAAAGTACCTTGCTGGTATCGTTGATCATGGGGCGGTACAGAAGGTACTTTTTGGAGCCCTCCATAACCTTGCGGTGCATTGTTTCATACTTGGGTTCAAGACCACCAAGAAGTAGGAATTGCTAGTCATTGTTAGCTATATACTCAAGTAAAACCAAGGGATGAGCTTCGTACCTTCGGAAAGTATTCATAGGTGGAATCTTGGCTACCGCCCAAGCTGAACGACTGACCAGAGGCACTCGCCGGAATAACGGGCTGAGGCACACAGTCCCATTCGTCCGAGTTCTGGTGAGCATGTCTATAAGCACCTGGAGGCGACCGCTTGTGAAGTTCGGTACCACTCGAGCTTTCAGCCTTGCCCTGGGCCTGGCCCTGGGGTTGGAATCCAACAGGCGGTTTCTCCTGCTCAGCTGCTAGACGGTTTCTCTCGGCAGTGGCAGTGCGGTTGCAGCCCGAGGCATCGAGATGCTCAGGGAACAAACCATCCAGCGCGGTTCCACGGTTTTGGAGGCCCTCAAACTCGTTGGTGATGCGGGCAATGGCGTCGTAATACTTTTGCTTTCCAGTCAGCTGGGCCAGGCGCGTAAACTCCATGGACATGGAGCCTAGCTCAGCAACGCCTACAGCACCAGCGCGGTGCGGCTGCGATGCGGCGTCGGGCTGCCACTGGTAGTACAGAATAGGCATACGGTTAGGCGTGTCAAAGACACCCATCAAAATCTCGGCCAGTTCAATAGCCTTTTCCAGCAACATGGGGTAGTCACCCTTGGCGCCGCCACTGACATCATAAGCGGACAAAAGACCTCCCAGGTAGCGAATGATAGTCTCAAACACGGGGATGTCGCGACGCTGGGGCGTGTAGGTAAAGTCAATATCGCGCACAGCCTTGGCCGCCTCATCAAACTGTTCCTTGAGACCCATGATCCAAAGGGTGTCGAGCGCGTCAACCAAAGTAGCAGCCCAGCCGCAAAAGGGGTCCTTGAAAGCCTTGGTGTTGGGAGCTAGCTCATCGTGCATCCACGCGTAGGTGCGGTAGCCGGACCATGCATGCTTCATCTCAGCAACAATGGCTTGCTGACGCTCTTGGCGCTTCGCCTTGGCAGCAGCATCTTCAACCTTGGGGAAGTCAAACTGGATTTTGGGAATGGCCTTAGGAGCACCCGTCGGCATGTGGATGATGCTCTCAGTCGGGACTGGGAAGTGTTCGGGAACCTTGGACCAATGAATCTGGGTTGAAGCTACCGCAGGCTCAATGACGGCATTAGGGGGAGGCGGGCGCTCGTGAAGGTCAGGAATGGCTTCGGGAAGCGTGCCCTTGGTGGTGCCCGTGACGGGGTCGTAAAGCACGACTGGAGTGTTGGGCTTGGGAGCGTTCTCGGGCAGAGAAAGATCCACTTGGTGGTTCGGGCTAGCGGCGTCCTTAAGAGTCGGGATTTCAAAGGCGTTTCCGTTGGCCTTTGTCTTTTCGTTCGGGGTGGCAACACCAGCACCGGTGCCAGTACCAGAATTGGGATGAGGGGGGCTGTGTGGGTTCGTCTTCTCGGTGGCTTCCTGGTATGAAGATTTTGCGGGCGCCTGCGCGGCGGGAGCAGGAGCAGCAGGAGGCGCGGGGATTGGCTTCAAGCCATCGTTTTCAATCTTGTTCGCAGGAGAAGCGGGTGAAGCCGAGCCAGGCGCAGAAGCTGGCGCAGCGCTGTGCTGTAAGTACGGTTGTGTATTCAATGAAGAGGAGCCCCAGCCATTGTATAAAAGAACAGTAATGATAAAGGCCGCTATCAAAACGAACCGCGAGCGGCGGCGAGGAATCATGGCGACAGTCGAGCAGAGGGATGCGCGCCGGAATGAGAAAGCAAAAATATGAGTTGTTGCGTAGAGGTAGAGAGTATCTATGGGACGAGTAGCTAGTTTTAAATGTGACCTCTGAGCTCAAAATGGAAACAGCGTCGATCTATGAATGGCACAGCGACGAACGCCGGGTCATGGCAAATGCAAAAGGCAAAAAATAGCAGGCAAGAAAAAGGAGACAAAATCCAAGAGATGAAGAGAAGGCAACGAAGATATATAAATACAGACAAACAAGAACGCAGCTGAATAAGTGAATGCGAGAATCAATCGCTTGGCAAAAGGAAAGGAAACAGAGCAGAAGCAGCAAGCAAGGGCCTTAACTGCCAATGCCAAGAAAAAAAGCTAAGGCAAGGTCACGCCGGTTGGAGGTTACAGGGTTGCATTCAAAGACAGGCAACTTTGCTTAAACCAAGGCAATTGACAGAACGAGAACGGATTTATGCTTTTTGAGGGTGTTGTCAAGCCAAACCCAGGCCGTCTAGTTTAGTCGAGTGTGTTTTAGGGGGCTCGTTCGTGTGTTAACAGGCGAGGATCGAGCACAGCGGTTTAAACGAAGGGCTTGTTCTGTATGGATTAGAGTAGGGTGGATGAGGATGGGAATGGCGAAACCAGGCGGAACTGCTCGTTTCGGGTTGTCAGGTTCGAAGACCAGAGGAAATCAAGGAAAAACACTAAGAAAAAAAAAAAAAAGAGTAATATGTCCAAATGAAGTTGGATAACGGCTAGGATGGATGAAGTATCGACTTGGCACATATTGAAAGGAAATAAACTCGGCGGCCAATGAAGACGAGGCTGAAATATTGGCTCCGTCGCCAGAGATTTACGAGTCTACAGAAATGGAAGGCACGTCGTCTCCGGAACGCTCCTTCTTCTATTTTTACTTTGTGCCTTGGTGTTTGCTTTCTGCTTTGCTCTCGCCGCCACAGTCTAACTTCATGAAGCTCAACAAGCGATCCATAACTTAAGCACAAGCCCCCTCTATCTCCTCGAGTTCTTTATAGAGGCGGCAATCAAGTTATTGTTATGATGATCTGTCCGACGAGTGGTTCTTGCTAGCCGGCCAGGTTGCGCTTCCGACAAGGCTTGCCAGTGCGTCCTTCTTTTGTACCTTGCTGTTAGTTGGGCAGGTGCAGGTGCAGGTGGAGCCCTTTTGTTATTGTTCTTCTGCAAGCGTCCTTCGGTGGTCCGTTCCTTCCCTCTAACATCGTCACCGCTGATCGCAGCCTAATTCTGCTGTGAAGCCCACGTGCAATTGATTGTAGTACCTGTAACTGCACTTGTACCAGTACTAGAACTTTGTAGCAACCTGTAATTGCACTGTTAGCACTGGTACTACATATGACCACAGCAAATATGAGTCCGTCCCCTTACAGTAGCCGATCCACCCCAAGATAAGGCCCATATCCCCTGCGTCTATAGTTGTAGTATATTTCATCTGCAAACTACAGCGCATAGTAACTGTAGACCGATACTTTGCTGCACAAAAAAGTACCGGCCCCGTATCCGGCCCTGTTTTGTCCCTACCGATGTTGCACAATGGTAGCGAGCGGTAGACAAAAGGTCCTGCAGCGGGCATAGCTTACTATTGCCGCCCATATTACACTAACAGAAACTGTAATGTTGGCGAATGGGAGCACAAGTCCAAAGATGGGTGGGGACTCCGTCGGCTTGTTTTAGCTGTCTTTTTCTCCCCCAGTTAAGAGACAAGACTGGCTGATCCTGTGCTGCTCTGCGTCGCGCTGCGTTCCCTATATTTGTGCTGATTACTTCCTGATATTTTCCCATGCGGGTTCTATCGAAAGTAGGCATTTGCCGTCCTGAAACATCAGGCTTCATAGAGTCTTGCTTTACAACACGCCATTGAATTTGCATCTCCAAGGAGCTCATTGTTGGGTCTTCATGACACTTGCTCATCTCGGGCTTGCATTCACAGGAAATCGTCGTCTCTACCAACCCTTGCAAAACCAGGGGCTTTGGACCCCCATCTCAGGCTTCCAACCCGCTGGCTGTACCTACAGATCGCCAAGGCCCTGCCACAGTGACTCTGCACACCTCCGCCTCTTAAACACCGCCTCGCCTTTTTGTGTGCTCGCATTGTCGTCCTGCTTATTTTTTTTTCTTCTGCCCTAGTTTCAGTCCTGCCGCGTTTCCGTAGCGGAGCTTGTCTACCCTGTTATCTGCTGGCTACATCTTGTCCTTGTCCACCTGCAGTCACGTGACGCTCTCTTTTCTCCGCCAACTCGGATAAAATAAGACGGAGTTATTTGCACACAAAAAAGGTGTCTTGTCTTTTTTCAGTTCTCGGCGCGCCTTTCCGCCTTTCCTCGACTCCAAACTTATTACTGCATGAAGAAGGTGACAGGACCCAGGAAACTCTACGACTCAATTTGCGCCAAAGTTACGTCTGTTTATTTTGTCCACCAATCGTCTTACCCATCACGCTGTCTTGGAACCTGTAAAATTGTCCTCTGCAACAAACAAGCTTGGTTTGTCCGTTAACCGCATTTAAATAGATCGTGCTTCTATCTGGACTTAGACAAGACTAGTTGTTTCAGAATAAATGGATTCTGCACATAAACTTAACCTTAGCAATCCTCAGGCTCCATAAGCTTATATATACCCAAGGCAATATTCAGAGCCTCAAACCCTAGAATAACCCTGGCATCGGCTAATGGCATGAATAGAGTACGCAAATGTCAAGAAAACGT
>JACYXV010000006.1:19442-42996 GCA_016859225.1 Thielaviopsis cerberus | reverse complement strand
TACTTTTTTTTCACTTGTTATCGTTGGTCGCTAACGGCCCTGGTAAAGACGTAGCTGGGAAGCTGATTTAACAGTCGCCGTGATCAATGTTTGCTACAGTTGTTTGCGTTTGCTAGTGGGCAGGGCAGAGACCGTTGTGGGTGAGGGAGGGTCGGATGAATCGGAACAAAGAGAATTAATTATTAATAAGAGATGGTAAGAAAACGTGAAAGCTCCAGGCTCACACCCAAGAAGAGATCGAGAATAAAAAAAAAAAAGATAAAAACGGATGGCTTACGCCCGACTAAGACAAAAGTCACGCTCAGCGCAAAAAGTGGTTGAAAGTAGGAAGAGAAAAGAAAATATGGCGACGACCAAGAGGGTCTTAATATGGACTGGTGTGCCAAGTTTTTGCTCAATTTCATGAGGCAGGTGCGCAAGTTTTTTCAGGGTTAAGCTTCTGTACCCAAACACCGCTAAATTCAAACACCCACAGGTAAACAATATGCCACCACCTTGCGACAAAGACTATTTCTCCTCTCAAAGTAGCTCCAAAAATGACTACTGGCCCGGATAAGATCCTATTGACAAGTCCGTCCTGCCAGTCCCATCTGGCCCCTTGATTTCGATTTATGCATAGGTGTGGGTAGTCTAAAACGAATTCAGGCTCGACTCCCTGCAATCTAGCTAGCCAAGAAATAAATAGCCATAGCCGTCATTGGAAGTAAAAAAAACCCGAGGCAAGGGAATTTCGGAAGAGCAAAAGGTTACCCAGCATAGCTTAGAGTCTCATCACTTTCTCCTCCTCCTTTGGCTGCTCTGAACCAACTCCTATTTACTCCCTCTGGGGTCTCGTTTCATCAATGCTCTGGTTGATATTTCACAAGTGCACGCGTTATTAGAGGCCCACAAAGCTCACCTTTCGAAACAAGAGCCCGTAGCGTCCAGTTCTAGCGCCATACTACGTTAGGGTTTGGGCCGCTAGCTTCTCCGTTTTCAACTCTTATACAGACCTTAAACAATAGCAACCTACCCGAGAAAACAGTGATATCATGCAGTTCCAAAAACCTGTAACTCGACATATGCGTGAAAACGTGAAACGGATTTCCATCGTCACCACCAAACGCTCACACCTCTGTGATATTTCATACTAAGATGTGTTAAGTTCGTTTCTTTGGCATTTCTTAGCGCAGAACTCAAGACACATTTCTCATCGATTTCTAGTGAAGTTCAAAAGAGCTCAGGCACACAAATCATGAAGAAAGCAGTTACTGTTACTTTTGTTTGTAACAGTTAAATTCTAATGTTACTGGTCCATATATCAGAGTGGTCTTTAATTACCATTTTACTGAGGTAGATTGAGTTATTAATAACAAAGTCTTTAATGTAGTTGTCACATCAACTGGAATTCCAACACCACAAGGGTTAAAGATTATTAGGGTTACCTTGGTCTGGCCAATCCAACTTCTGATTTTACACTGCATTTTCCGTAATATTAGCCAGACGGCACTAATTCTCAGCCTTGTTTCCCCGCCAAACGCAAACATTGATGCTCTATTAAACCTATTCATTCACATCTTAAACCGCGACACTATTCGTATTTTAACTTTTTCTTACTCAACCTATTATTTTCACCACTATCGTCACAATGTCTCAACTACAAGCTCTTACGGCACTTGAAGTATGCTCAACCTTTATAAAACTCATGGCTGCTACTGCACGATGAGCTTCATTAGCTAACGTCTGTTTCCTCTAGCCGTTCCTTGTTCTTAGCAAGTCCGCGACCTCACCTATTACAGCTGCTGACCTTGTCACCCGAGTTACTTCTGACCCCAAAACTTTTGTTTTTGCCGAACTTCTTGAAACGAAAAACATTAAAAGCCTTGCGAACAGCGACAAAGCCGAATATTACAAACTTCTCCAGGAATTTTCCTATGGGACTTACCAATCATACAAGGCCGCGACTGGTCTACCCGAGTTGAGCAATGCTCAACGCCAAAAACTGCGCCAGCTGTCATTGTTGACATTGGCACGGAACCCAGAAAACCTGACCTACACAAAGCTCATGGAAGCCCTCGACCTGTCTACAGCTAGAGAACTGGAGAACACCGTGATCTCGGCGGTATATGCTGGCTTGCTAGATGCGACCCTAGACCCTCACCGACAAGTGGTTGAAGTTAACAGAGTAGCTCCCCTGCGAGACCTAGCACCCGGTGGAGTCGATCCTCTTCTGGCCGTGCTCAAGCAGTGGTCAAGCCGTTGTACCGATAGTCTCGAAAGTATCGAAGCCGAGGTTGCAAAGATTAAAGCCACAGCAGCTCAGCGCAAAGAGTACAAGGATTTCCACGACACAAGTTATGACATTCAGACGATTAAGACATTGGATAATAGCCAACTTCTCGGCAATGGATTGCCTCAGAGACCAGGCTCTTCAGCCTTGCCCAATATTCGCAGCCGGCAGGTTAAGAGAGCCCAGGCGGCACCAGATGGCATGGATCTGGATTTGGACGAGGATGATGAACAAAAGAAGCGTACGAGTCGCCGGAAACTTTAAGCGGGCATTTCGAGCTCTGTGTATGTAGTGTTTACCAAGTACATCATTACATGAGCAATTGAATGCCTTGCCTTGAATGCTTGGGCCGCTTTTCTTCGAAGGAAACAAGCCTATATGATAACCTTAAAGATGAGGAG
Source organism: Thielaviopsis cerberus (assembly GCA_016859225.1). NCBI lineage: Eukaryota > Fungi > Ascomycota > Sordariomycetes > Microascales > Ceratocystidaceae > Thielaviopsis > Thielaviopsis cerberus. The sequence continues at coordinate 40,326 of JACYXV010000006.1, read as the reverse complement.
ACGACTACGCAATGACTTTACATGGGAGCCGCACCTGGGTAAACGAAGCATCAATGTTTGCTTTAGGTATGCCAGGGCTTTTGAGGACATATAGTCATTATACGAAAAGGCTTGTGGCATGTTGGGCACGCGTTGGCCATTATATTCCTGGTGTAGCTTGGCGGTGATTACGTGTGTTGTTTGCTTTTCTCAGCAGCTTCGGCATAGCGCTAATCATTGCCCTGGAAAGCACAGCCCGGTAAATGTGACGTGTAGGTCGTAAGGGCAAACAATTGAAAGCTAACATCGTGACATTGATGATTATATCGTTTTGGACTACGAATTTTCTTGACAGACAGCGCCTTTTGTTTTCACTATTGTCCGTTTAATGTTTTGAAAGCTTTAAAGCTTGGTGTTGAGGAGTCGATAGAGAAAGATAGATCCCTGACAATTACAGGCAGACCAAGGCTCGAAGCTTTCACTAACGAGTTAGTGTTAGGCTAGACTAAAGATAATATTTCATTGTTTTCAGGACAGTGTCACGAGCAAATTTATAGAACATCAGGTGTGCTTCTGAAAGTGGCAGTTTTTTTTTATCCAGCCTGGTACCAATTGATTTAAAATCTACACCAAAGTAAGAGGCTAAAAGACTCCAGAACGTTCGTAAAGCAAACGGGAAAAAAAGGGGGAAAGACAAATACAAAATAACTGGCAAATATATGTAAAGTTGACCACAAGGCTGATTTGGGGATAAAGGGCAAGAAAATAACATGCAAAAAAAGACCAGTGGTATCGAAGTAGGTGGTCAGCCAAGAACAAAGGCGCTATTTTGGCGCAACTGAGACAAGTGGCCTCAGAAATAGAAACAAGAATAGCATAGACGCGAAAAGAAACACATCAGAAAAGGAAAAAGAAAACACGAAAGCGGAGGCTAACAGGAAGAAAGAGAACAAGAAATAAAAGAAGAGAAAAAGCGTATCCGGTTGATAATGGGAGTTGTCTTGTACGCTGGCCTGGTATCCATTAAAAAGTAGACAATGTAAAAAAAGAAAACGCATGAGTGCTTGATAACTAAAAAGATATGTTGAAAGAAAAAGCGAAAGATTTTTTTTTGGCAAACTGGCGAAGTTGTGTATGTAGTTTGCGTATTACAGTCGCTTTCCAGGAACGAGAATGAATAGGACACACAACGCCGCATCAATAGTGATGATCACAAAGAGCAGGGTAATGGCACGGCGGGTGAGCATCTTGCGGACAAATGGTTCTCTGATGCGTGAAAAGTTAAACGGCGTGTACTCGCTAAAACCGAGGAGCGCCAAAATCGGATCGAGTGAGTATTGGTATGATGAGAGCATATAGACTCCCACAGTGAACGGCAGAATGACCCAGCAACGCGTAAGTCTAGACTTGTCAAGGAAGATGAGGACAAAGCCAGCCCAGAAGGCAGCGAACATTGATAGAAGGCCAACAATCAGCCTGAGAACAAGGGTCGGAGGGATGAGGTTTCCTAAAGCCTTTTGTCTAAGGAATCCAGGAAAGGCATCACGCTCCATGGCCTGAAAAACATAGTCCTTCGCTACATCGAAAACCTCGGGGTCGTCGCGGCCATGTTCCTGAATCGCAATGGTGATATCTTGGGTAATGGCGCCTGGCAGGATGATCTCGCGCTCAGCACTAGGCATAAGGAACGTATAAAGAATTTTCTCGGCAGAGGCACGGATGTCTTGACGGAGAACGGTGTGTGCTGGAGAATTGGAGTCGGTCAGAGCGCGGGGTGAAAGACCAGGAGATCCTGTGGGAGTAGGCGACTCGTGACGGCCAGGAAAGTTTTCGGCATCGGGACTGTCGTAATCTCCTCGTAAGAATGCCGACATCTTGGCATCCTGGTCCCTCTCTTTTTCTGATGGGTACATTGTTGATGGGCCGGCTTCGGGGCCAATCTCTCCCATACTTTCAAGAATTTGTGATGATCGCTTGGAGGTGTTGCCCATCTCGGGAGTCGATACGAGCACCGACCGCCGTAGCTCGCGCACAAAGTGTCGGCATAGAGACATGTGTTGCGATACATCTAGCCTATTTGGAATTGATTAGTTAACAATCCCTAGCCTCACTTGGCTTTGTAGCGCCGGACGAATGGTTTCTCTGTCATACCAAAAGTCAAGGTAATCAACTGATCGTTGCTGATCGCGCATGTAAATGTAGAATGAAAACAAATCGACTGGCGGAAGCGTGCGGCGGCTTAGGACCTCAAAAAGGGTCGGAAGGCGATTCCGATTGATATCGGGTGTGGGAGATGGCGTCGGTCCGGACATTTCGACTGATTGCGTGCTTATTATCGTGGGCCTCAACTATGATTTCGTAACGGCTGACGCGCAATGGTGTGGTTGAATATGAAGGAAAGAAAAAGAATGATCGCGACAAACAATTGGCGGCTGGCTAATATATTAATATGAGATAGTATTAAAGAACTCTAGACAAGCGCGAGCCCAATATGAGGGTTGGCTCTCAGGTTCAAGAGTTGTGGTTAACTATAAAATTAAATGGCGGGTGTAAAGCTTTGAGAAAGGAAGAATGTTTGCTGAGCAAAGAACTTCACCAAACAACGTTACTCAATCAAACTGCAGAAGTTGCAGAGCTCCCATAGAATGGCTGCTAGACTCAATGGCAAAAGAGTGGATCCGAGCGTTGTACCTTTCATCTGCCAGGGGCCCAAAAATGGCTTGGCGAGCAGTCTTCAGACAATCCAACATCTGCGCCACGTGATGGCTAATTTAAGCCACTTATGCACGCCTCAATGGATGTACTCTAAGTGGCGCTGACTGACCCGCTTTAAAGTTGTACATGCTTGAGTCCACACAAATCCAGAAATTGATAGCCATTCCACAAAAAACCCTACGGGTCCCACGTGACCTCAAAAATCAGACGCACACCATCGAATCCGTCTGCGAGATTCTCACCAAGTTCCCACTCTGTACCTAGCGATTTCTCAGTTTCGATCAACCACCAGATCACTCCATACCCGTCGTGTAAGCCGTACCGTCCCTTTGAAAGTCGTCACCTGCAAGACCAATTTGTTGTCTTGTCCGGCTTCTCTTGTTTTTCTTACAAGATCCTAACGTCATTTTCCAGATACAATGGCTCCCACTCAGAAGAAGGGTCGTTCCGCCATTGCGGACGTCGTCACCCGCGACTACACCATCCACCTGCACAAGAAGGTCCGTTAACGAACACACCAACCTGCGATATGCAAGCGCCAACATTTCGAAATCAACGACGAGAACATTTCGAAGTGTCAAATTACGCGGAGGAATTCATGGAGAAACGCAATGTTTTGCTGACTGTTTGGTTATAACAGATGCACGGTACCACCTTCCGCAACCGCGCCCCCAAGGCCGTTAAGGAGATCCGCAAGTTCGCCCAGAAGGCCATGGTACGTTGATATCCCATGGACGAAACCAGGACCGCGATTCGATATACGTAACAACCCCGCATGCGCCCGCGCACGACGTCAAACTCGCAATTTGCGACAACCACTCATACCTTTTGTGATACGAAGTTTCCCGAAACCGAACCAATATCAATCCGACGACAAGATTCTCCGACGCCATAGTTTCCATCGCTTTATCGAATCGCCTGTCCTGGGTCCGACTAGCCAGTAAACCACGAGTCATGTTGTACTAACATGATGTGTACAGGGTACCTCCGACGTCCGCCTGGACCCTCAGCTGAACAAGAAGGTGTGGGAGTCCGGTATTAAGGGTCTTCCCTTCAGACTCCGTGTCCGCATCTCCAGACGCAGAAACGACGAGGAGAACGCCGCTGAGAAGCTGTACTCCTACGTTCAGGCCGTCAACGTGGACACCGTTAAGGGCCAGCTGACCACTGTTGTTGAGGAGTAAACTTAGCTGTTTCTCTTCGATAACAAAAAACAAAATTTTTTATGAAATGAAAAAATAAAAAATTACCTTCCATCTTTTCTTTGCTTTACACGATCACTCGGAGCAGCATACGCAACCACCAACTGTCGGGTAGCAGCCTCGGGTTGCTATTTCGCTCTTTCATCGCATTTTTCTAGAGCCGGAGAACCGACTTGCGGATACGGCTTTCGAGATGTCATCTTATTTTTTTTTTTATATCTAGACATTGTAAATCAACAATTGTCTTGGGGCGCAGAGATTTCTGGGAAGGAAAAAGGGAAAAGGAGTCAACTTCTTTCATTGTTTTATACACAACCAAGACGGCATATCATTTTTTCGTTTGCGGACAGGGAAAAGGGAAAATTTAAAAGAGTCTTTTTTTGATTTCTTGATCTTTGTCGGGCATGTGGGAATATGTACTGTCGAACTGGGTATATGAATGATGTGAACCCTTTTGATATTTTCCAGAACATCTCTTCGTTGCGCGATGCCGAGATTGAAGAAAGAAACCTGGTGTCATGGTTCATTTATGCGTTTATGCTTTTTTTTTTTGCCTTGACTGGGTAGAATGTGTTCCAACGGTGCTGTTGTGTACTGTTGGTTTTCTCTTTTTGTTCGTTGCGAAGAGTAGTTGAAAGATTTCAAGTGAAATATACAGCTGTTTCACATAGAAGTGCCTTCACGATTTCTCTTGATTGCTGTTTCTGCCTGATATGAAATGTGTGTATCTTGGAAACATGGGCGAATGAGCAGGCGATGTTGAATGTAACTTGATTTCCACTTTTACCAGTCGGAAGTGGAATCAGTGTTGATTGTTAAGTGCACACAAACTAGGAAGCAGTGACGTAGCTAATATTTACAGCACCTTAAAGCAAATGTTATCACAGTCATGCCGTGCTGTAAATTACGCCAGTGCAACTTCTCGAAAGAGGATGCGTAATGTTGTGTAAAAGATTAAATGAATGCTATTGAAAAAAAAAATGAATGAGTTGAGATAAAAGCAAATACTTTTTCTCAGTTGAATATAATGCTGGATGATATCATTTCTTAGGGTAAAGCCATTTTATGGGTTACGTTAGGCCCCACCATGCTAGTAACAAGGGTTGAATAAGGGTATAGAATATACTTGGGTACTGAAGATCCTCTACTCATCCTCAATTTCGCGATGACGAGCGGTTACCTTGCTCTTGAACTCGGGCATGTTTTTGTCCCAAAGCTCTGCAGCCTCACCATTTAGCGGAGAGGAGCTATTAAGCCAAAGTTAGCTGTATTCCTATTGTAAATAAGCAAATAGGTTGGTGTGACGTACTTGTTGGGCTCGCCCAGCAGGCTCTGGAGACTCAGAAGCACAGTCTGGATGTTGTAGGCAGCAGTCCACTTTTCCTTGAGAATGTCAAGACAAATGCGACCGGAGAAATCCACGTTTGGGTGGTAAATAGGTGTTTTGAAAAGGACGGTCGGCGGGGAGTATGGGTAGTTGTCGGGAAAAGTCATGGTCAGACGCAGCACTAGGCCGGCATAGGGTGTATCTTCGGGGCCCTCGATGGTCGCATTCCACTTCATGAGATCGCCATCACCACTAGGAAAGGCTGAAATCCCAGGAGCTGGTGAGGTCATCATCTGCATGAGCTCATTTTGGAGACTACACGAAGTTGGCGCATGTCAGTCGCGGGCCTATGGCATACGTTGTAACATTGCTAGACTAGCTGAGAGTATTACGTACCGTTTAGAGACATTGGCACCGGCCGACATGATGGGCGAAGCGTGTATGCGAATAGCTGTAACTTTTGGTATTGAAAGGATAGAAAACGAAGAAAGAGACTTGTTAAGCAACTGGCGAGGTTTGAATAGTAGTCGGTCGGTCGAGAAAGAGAGAAGAGACGGAAGCGGTGGCACACAGAGAGAAGAGAGAAAGCCCAACGTGACGAAAAAACTACCCAGACCATTTAGTATTACCGAATAAGGTAAAGGAATAAAAAGTGGCAAATGATTGTTTTGGCTAGTAGCACGTACCATGTGAATGCGAATGGCGAGGTTGTAGGTAAACGTAGAAGACCAAGCCAAGGAAATGCTGGGAACAAACTCGTGAAGAAAGATATGTACGTTGATGGAAGTGGGTAGAAGCAACGAAAGATTTGAAGTCTGCTTATACAAGGCACTGAAAGCTGGTGATGATGATGGTGGTGGAAAAGACAACAAAAAGTTTATACTGGGATTACGATTAAAGGCGGCTTTGTTTACCATGGCAACGGGCTTGCTACCAAGAATGGAACCCTATAGAAGGGGATTGAAAGTATTTGAAACCCTAATTGAACAGGGATCCACTCTCTAAACCGGGTTAAATGGCCCACTACGCGACGGCAGGCTGGGCTTTTGGAGGGGCAGAGAATGGACGGGGGACCAAACTAAGCTGTAAGTAGCCCTTTCACCAGGGCCAGCAATCGAGACGGCAAAGAGTCACAGGGAAAGAACAAACCTCATGTGTGTTGTTGGCTTGAAAATCCGTACCCACAACTCTACTGTTTAACATCAGACTCTGTTCACACTACACAACACGCAATCAGACATTGTCTTCAGTCTTGCTGCTACTATACCCTTGATTGTATTGAGCTTGGCCACCTGAATCATCACATCGCTCCGTGAGATCCTTTGACAAAACTCTCATTTCGATATTTTGAGCCATCTGGCTTGCACCGGGAATATAGCCTTGCGCTACTACAGAGCCTCATGGCACAACCAACGACCACCATACAGGACTCACGCATGTCTGTTCCGATCAAGTCGCCACCGTTTCGCATCATTTCCAAAACGATTGGCCGCGGCGCATACGCTTCGTGAGTTCTCAAAGCCCATTTAAACATGACGTGTATTCACTGACTAAGAACAGAATCAAAAAGGCAATTCCGTTAGAGACAAGCACTCCAGTTTTTGCCGTGAAACTTATCCACAAAGAATACGCCCTCAGCCGCGGCCGAGTCAGCAAAGCTCAATTGCTCCAGGAGGCCAATTTGCATAGCTACGTTGGCGTACACCCAAATGTCATTGAGTTTTTTGCAACCGACGAAGATCCGACCTGGCGATGGATCGCCATGGAGTTGGCAGAGGGCGGCGATCTGTTTGACAAGATCGAAGCTGATGTTGGCGTCGAGTCCGATATTGCGCAGCTTTATTTCCGAGAGCTGATTGCCGGAGTTAGTTTTATTCACAGCAAGGGAATTGCCCACCGCGACCTCAAGCCCGAAAATATTTTGATGAGTAAGGACGGCGCCCTTAAGATTGCCGACTTTGGCATGGCAACCTTGTTTCGCTATCAAGGGAAATCCAAGCAAAGCACATCAGTGTGCGGGTCTCCGCCATATGTTGCGCCCGATATTCTAGAATACTATCCCAAGGACGCGCCAAATCCGAAGCTTTGCGGCAAAAAAGTTCCGTACGATCCCGAAGCTGCAGACATCTGGTCATGTGGTGTGATTCTATTTGTGCTTCTGGTTGGTAATACACCATGGGACGAGCCAAGCAAGAATAGCTGGGAGTTTCAAGAGTACAAGAAAACTAGCGGCCATAGCTCAGATCCACTTTGGAATCGCGTCCCGAGTGAGGCCTTATCGCTTCTCCGTGGAATGATGTGTATCAAGCCCGCCGATCGGTTCAACATGAACAAAGTCCGCCAACATCCCTGGTTCACCCGACACAACCCGCTCCTCACTGCTGATGGAACGGTTGCTGACCCTCTCCACCTTGCTACCCAGTTGCTTGCCAATTTGCGTATTAATCTCAAGGAGCTTGCTTCGGTGTCGCCTTCGCAGTTGGAAGGCGTGCGCCTAATATCTACCCAGCCCGACGCCGCTGCTCCTGTTATGGACTTTGATTGGGAGCGGCCATCACTTCGCTCCATGGCGCTCGTGCCCGTTTCAGCTACCCAACCTTCAATCAGTACTATAAACTCAAAGTCCAATAGTACTTTTGGTGGCACAGGAGCTCAAACCTCCACCCAACGAACAAGCCGACCAAATGCTGCAGCGTTTTCTCGGACAAATCTGGTGAACGAGCCATTGATGACCCAGTTCTCTCAGGCCACACAACTGCCTATTAGCCTGACCCAAGCAGCGCGCCGGTTCCGTGACATCATTCCGGCCGAGACTTTGGCCCGCTTCTTTTCGCATGTGCCGCCTGAACATCTCATTGACATTTTAGTTAGCGGTTTACATGAACTCAATGTGGTTGTTCCGACGCCGAAACTTAATCCTGATCTTGATGCTGAGCTTTTGGCCATTATCAGTGTACGGACAGTCGACGGTCGGCGCCAGACCATGTTTGGTCATATTAGTATATCACGATTGCAGTATGACGATGGCACTGAGCTGCTCGAGGTCAATTTTGTCAAGACAAAGGGCGATCCTCTGGAGTGGCGCCGTTTCTTCAAGAAGATGGCGGTTCTCAGCCGTGATGCTATCTATGTGCCGGAAGAGGAGTAGAGCCGTTCCCCTGAGGCCGATGATGACAGTGCTGGACCCGACATTTCATTTTTAGACCCGCTCAAGCGCGAGCAAAATAGAGAAAGAGAACAAAGCGAAGAAGCAGAAGAGGAGAAGAGGGAGGCGCAGCAGAGGTGGAGTGAGCGAATGGCGTCGCCAGGGCCTCTTGTGAGGGTTGCGGACTCGGCGCGCAAGAGGAAGCGCCGGATTAGCTCAGACATGCAGTGTGATGGCGCCAAAGAATTAAAGACGGACGGGACGGAGCCGAACTCGAATGTTGATTGCGAACCCGCGTTTGCACCACAGTTACGTGCTGTGGACGGTCAAGACGATGTTGAGGAGATGGAACACATCTATCCCGGCGAAGAGACGATTGAAGATCTAAGCAGACAAACGCTGTTACGAAGTTTGAAGGGCGTGAGCACTATTTAGTGCGTGGAGCAGGACATTAATTTACTCAACGCCATGTACAGAAGATATACATAATTTCACGCTTTAACCAAGTAGGGGAGCTATAAAACATTGAAGATGTAATATCAAAAGTATAGACACAAGAAAGGTAACACCTATAAACAGGAAGAAATGTACACAGAGGGCAAACGTCAATCCATCAAAAGGAAAAGACCAACAGGTCTAAGGGGGGATATAAGAAACAGTAGGCGAGAAATATACGAAACAGTTGGTGAGAAATATAGATGACATGATGAAATATAGACAGAGGTATGCTCCAACAAGACACAGTACAAAGGAGGGGGGGAGAGCTGTTTATAAGCCCCCATGGCGCTGAGACATGGTAAACCTGCGCACAAACACTGCCGATGAACTTGGCGATGGTGATGGTGAGGGCGTTGCCGATGGCAAATTATCCCACTGGTCCGATGTCACCGGATGATATACGTGGCGTGGCCCGATGAATGGGCGTTCCGCATAGGAGTGGTGCCGGCGGTGTTGAAGCAGCGGCGCATACTGCGCGTGACGATGTTCGTGTACTGCGGGACGTGTAGGCGTTGGCTGGAGGAGTTCGCGCGAGATGTTGGGCGACGAAGTGTACGAGCCCATGTGGTGGTGTGTGTCAATGACGGGATGTGAGTGCCGTGGAGACGGCGGTTGGTGGTACATGGGGTACTGTGGCTTGGCGTATGCGTTGGTACCGGTACTGGCACTGGCGTCGGCACTGGTGTCGAATGCCACGATGGATTTTTCCGGGGCTGGGTACAGCGGGCGGTGATGGTGGTGGTGGTAGTGGTGTTTGTGGGTTTGGTTGGCGTACCGTGCATGGTGCGCTGGGTAGGACCGCACACTGTTTTCGGGCCCGTTTCTGGCTTCCATGGTAGGCTGCGGGCTGTCGCGGAATCGCTCTAGGTCTGCCTCCATTTCACACAGATGCAGAGTCTCCTGGCCTGCCCAACCGTCAATCATGCGGGCAATTTCCTTGAAGCCCGGAGTATGGCCGCCGTCCTTCATTGCCACCATGCCACAACTGACGAACAAAAAGCAGTGAATCATTTCATGCAGAAACGTTGAAATCAACAGCCTGCGGTTGAATCCGCCGTCGCGGAGGATTGGTCTCGACAGGACGATGAGTGTTTCTAGACCTCCGCCACTCGCGACGGGGCGCTTGCGTACGGCTGTCGTCCCAATAATGTGCTGGCGATACTGTGTGGCGCCAATGTGTGACCAGTCCCATGCTACGCGGCCTTGGAGGCGGCCAGCAAAAAAGAGTTCATTGGCGGAGGAAAAGATGGATGCCAGAGCGGCGTCGTCGAGTTCGAAATCGGCGGCGCGGGTGCGCGGAAAAACGAGGGTGCGCAGGATGCGCTCGTGTTGCGAGTTGGGCCTGCGGCGGGCCAGGTTGAGGTGGTCGCGCACAACTTGTGCAGCCTGGGCATCAGAAAGAAGAGTAGAGGTAGGCGTGTCACTGCATGAGGATTGGCCGGATGATGACGATGACGATGATGACGAGGCATTAGAGTATTCGTCTGTGCCCACTGATACGTCGTCTCGCAGTAGACTAGAGTCGCACGAGATTGGCAGGCCGGAAGCTGTGGTTTCCATGGCGCCAGTCCATTGCACTGGATATGAAACCGGAGGGGCAATGCTAGAACCAAAGCCAAGAACAAAAGAGCTGGTGCTGGAAATACGGCTGGAGACGTCACTTGTGGAGCGGGCATGGCCAAAGCGAGTTCTCTTCCGAGACTCGTCCATGTCACTCCACGAGCGTTTTGCAGAAGCGGTGGTAAAAGGCCCGGAAGACGAGGCAGCGACTGCCTCACCCGGCCACAGGAAAGACGATGCTATGGACATGACGGATGACTAGCTAGCGCAGTAGCCAACGCTATGAAGATGGGCGTGGCATATCACAGGAAAACACAAAGCAGGCGATAGACTTGCAGAAACCTTGAGCTTCTAGAACCTGTGGAGATGCGAGGTAGGTGGTCGATGAAAGTGGCCAGTTGACGATATTGAATATACGGAACGAGGTGTCGAAAGGGGAAGAATAAGGAGTCTGGTTGTAGTGGCCAAGAAGAGGGGCCACTCGACACAAAGCTTGACAAAGGGCAGGCGGAGAGATGGACGGGATCGAGTCAAGACAGTACACGTATTTTGTGGTAGTGGACAAAGAATGCCCTGTGTAAGAGGGGGGGGGGGGGGGGTTGTCTGTATGGTCAACAATACTGATGGTAGTTGTTGTCGTGCTGAGCTGGCTGGAGACGTATGGGGACACGCACGGCCGGGCTGCTGTATTTGCCTTGTTTGTTTTTCTCTTTTGATGCCTAACAAGTTTTCGTACCGAACACAAAAGTTTCGAGGAGAAGAAGAGCAGGAGAAAGCCCGAGAACAAATTCTCAGTGGATGCTGAGTTGTGCGGTGTTGAGAAAGGAATCAAGACAGATGACGAAACGCCAATTTCAAACAGGAGATGCTCTGATGGCGATGGCGATGGAACAGAAGAAAAGGGAAGAGAGCGAGCGGTGAAGAACCTTCACATGCTTCTGGCAGTATACGTTTGTCAAGTGAAGCCTGCCACATAAGCCAAAAGCAGCAGCAAACAACCCATGCATCCACGGCAAGTGGAGGAACACCCACAAGAGAATGCCTGCATATAAGCTATACACTATCCTGGAGAAGTGGATGCCTTTGCCATCCATGCATCAGCAGTGGCTAGTTATGAAGGGGGTGGGTAACCCACATGCAACGACAACAAACACGAGTCCCGTGATACAGCTCAAGAAGGGAGGAAGGAGTAAACCGAAGTACCTCTAGGAAGGGTGCCAGGCCGGTGGAAAAGAAAGGAAGGGTGCCAGGCCGGTGGAAAAGAAAGGAACGGTGCCAGGCCAGCGGAAAAGAAAACAAGGCAGATTGACAGACGCAAAGCACAGCCAAGAACAGACGATTAAGCCAACAAAAGAAGAGAAGACGGCTACCCGGGAATAAAAGTGCCAGCAAGGCGGTACGAAGGAAGCAGTAAGAGAGATTGGAAAACAGTTGGGTGGCGATATCAGCAAGAGCCGAGACGGGATGAGGATGTGTGGATTCTATATCAAACGAATGAGAATGGGCCCACAGCGAGGTTTGCTGGTTTGCCAGCAGACAGGAGCAGCAAATGGGTGTGTGATGCTGTATGAGTTGTTCTCTGGCTCGGTCTTTACCAAACTCTGGACATCTCGAGGCGGTAGAAGGGTGAGGAGGGGAATGTAGAAAGCGCAAAGAGAAAGGTAGAAAGCCTAAAGAGAAAGGTAGAAAGCATAAAGAGAAAGGTAGAAAGCATAAAGAGAAAGGTAGAAAGCATAAAGAAAAAGGTAGAAAGCATAAAGAAAAATCTATAAAATACCAAGGAAGAGTGCAGAAAACACCACAGAGAAACTGACCTACACCGTATTCAAAACACTGCAACTCAACCAGAAGCCCAGTTGTGTGACTGCCGGACTGGAGTTGCAAGAAGCCAATTCCAATTTCCTGATATGGACGTCGTTGTTATAAGTCGCCCCCTTTGCCCGTTTTCCTTTGCTTGTCTGTTTCTTCAGCTCGGGTTCTGCTTCCCGCTTGAGCCGTTGGTTATCCAATGGTCAGCTCACCCAAACTAACAGATCAATTAATTCCCAGCAATTGATCCTTATTGTCCAAGTGCAACGCCCAACTTGTGAGAAAATAAAGTTTGAGGGGGAAATAAACAAGAACCAACTCAGTGATGCGTTGTCATCCCAGCGTTCCTGTTTCATTGTTTGCCCTTCTCTTGTATGAATTCCCTGGTATTATCAAGTGAGAAACAAGCCGTTTTTTTGCCCTATTATTTGTGCCCAATATCTGTACTCGGTCTTTGCTCCCTTCACCACCACTTATCTGGTGCTTTTCCATGGTGTTGCCGTATGTTTCTGTGTCTGCTAAACAAGCTAACCTCGGCTCAAGTAGCACAAACTAGCAACTGACGTCGTTTGTCCTCTCTTGCTCAATTCCCTAAATGCGCTCTATTTTCTTTTCCACCCGGCTAGGTCCCCCCGAAGCGCAGCCCAAAGGACACACACAAAAGCCCGCCGGGTCGGAGTGACATTCAAAGTGGACACGCAAAACATGCGTCGGCGCTGTTTTACAGCAAATGCTGGCTGGCTGGATCTGCATTGAGCTGGCCCTGGTAAAGACAGCTTGGTGACCCATGCGCTGGCGCTTGCTCTAGTGGCCAGAGGGAAGTATTTAGGGGCTTTTGATCTTGAGAAGATGGAGGATGGGCTGCAAGAAGATGGAAGCTGGGCTCAAGAAGATGGAAGCTGGACTCAAGAAGATGGAAGACGGGCTGTAAAGAGATGGAAGATGTGCTCAAAAGATGGACGATGCGCTCAAAAGATGGACGATGCGCTCAAAAGATGGAAGATGCGCTCAAAAGACGGAAGATGCGCTCAAAAAGACGTCTATTAAAAACCCACAAACCCTGACTGAACTTATCCAACCCGTTCTTTTCTTTTTTCATAGACTGTAAAAGCCTGAAATGATATGTGATAGCCCAAGTAAATGCCGCCTACCCACAATCTCGTGCTTGAGCACTAAAGTAAGGGTTTGCTACATGGGTGGCATTCTACACCTCTTCTTTCTGTAGGACGCTCACTCGGTTAGGCCAAAGTGTTTGCTTACTCAGGACACATGGCCTGCATACTGGCTGAGTCGAGCCCGGTGTCGCACTCTATAAACCAATAGGCTTTCATTGGGCTCTTGGGTTGTCCCGTTTCTGTTGGTCATCTCAAGAGTCCAGAACACCAGGCCAGTGGCCAGGGAAACTGATAGAGTGAGAAACAAGCCAAAGAGCCTTTCCGTTACACGGCATGCCTAACCGCTTCGTGTTTGCCCTCTTATCGACTACTGGGAAAGGCCTATCGTGCATTAGAGCCCGGCCTTGCATTACATATAGTCACTTGTAATAGTTTCGGCTCTTATAAAAAGGATTATACCTTTATCTCGCAACCGCCGATTAACCCAAAGGACAGATATCACAACAACTAAAATAGATAAAGACTTACACCATTGAAATGTGTAAGCCGAGGGGGGTAGAATGGCATTTTGGACTTGATATAAGTGCCCTTGGATAATTACTTTTTGGAGTAGATGTAGCTGGAGCTTAAACCAAGGCTCTATGCAACCAACCCCTCCCAAACATCGTCAACGTCCGAGAGAAGTGCTTGGTGATTTGCTTCACTTTTAAAGCCCTTACACGGACTTGGTACTTTGGGTGATTTCAGCCTTAAGCTCCATTGGGTTCAAACCAGGAGAAAATACAGGCCAAGGAGGAATTTCTACCTGTTCTCCTCAAACTACTCTTGCACAATTCTAGATGTATGAATTAGCAGATGGTTCTGCATGAAGAGTAAGCATTAAGAATTGTGAGGAGACAAGTATCGAGTATACACACAGTACCATCCCTATATCACTGTGTGTCTAGACAACAAGACTGTTCTAAATTGTAACAAACATGACCCCCCAAAATTCTAGCCGTGTATATCTCTGATGCTTCTCTCTTGGACAAGTCTTGCATCAAACTCCAACACCCTAAAAGAAGGGGGTAGGAGGGGAGTATCGTATCAAGCAAATCCCAAGTCCACTCTGTCTTTTATTCACTCCCCTATGAATGGATGATCCACCAGATGAGATCACTTGATGTCATAGGAAAACAGCTCAGTAATGCATGATGTAGTCTAAGCAAGCTTCTTCTTTTCAGTCAACCTTAAGTTGAGGAGAGGTCTAGCAACAGTCTTCTTGCTCTTGGCATTGGGCTTAATGAGAGAGCCACTTGGGGTTGATGTGAATAGATAGGCTGTGGTTTTCCATAAGCCCTTAAAGAGAGATAAGAGAGCCTTTTTCAGCTTCACAAAATATTTGTCAGAGGCACACATCATCAAGAAACGGTAGTCTACCAGAGGCTTTTCTGTAGTGAGCTGGATTGGCATAATCAAAGCTGTTGAATGTGTTTCTTGTGCGACGTAATGAAAGAGTTTCTAACTTGGCAACCTCAGGGCATCAAAGCCCTATAGACCCCAAGTTACATGCTCTATTCTCTTGCTCGAGTGGTAAAGTTTCACGGGCTTATTCACCAAGAAATGAAGTTGGACGGTGGCAGGGAAGAAAAGAAGAAAGCTTTAGTGAACCTCTTCAAAGTAACTGTATGTACATGCGTATGTATGCATGGCGTATGTAGTATGCACGTGACGCTTGAACCTAAACTCAGTCGTGCACACATCACTCCTACCTGTCTGTGATAACATGCATTGGAAAGCCGTAATGGGTAAGGGAACTGCTGCTGTTGGCCTTGACATGCAATCAGTAAAAGAAGCCCACGAGCCTAAATCATGTGTTCCAAAGTACTACCTGTATCACAGTAGTTTCGTTTGAAAGTTGGAAGCAGGCGGCATACTTTCATGCCCAAGTGTCAGACAGCCACCGCTTGGGTCTAAATAACCGTATGACAATCGGTTCAAATCTACCACTTTTAAACTGTAGCCTTACCTTTGCCAGCCCAACTTGATATACCGGTCCAACAAACACAGTCACAATAATGACTGATACAAGATAATGAGCAATCTGCATAAATATAAATACAATATCTATAACTCCAACAGTTTATCCCTATGTAGCACAAAATTTAAGCAAAATACAAACACTTCTACCTCTAGATCGTGGACCCAGTCCCAAGCGAAAACCCAAGAGCATTGTTCTCTGTCTCAAATACCACCCTCATGCGCTCTCTGTACGCCCATTCATCTTGCTCGTCAGCTGTCATTGCCGCTCCCAACTCAAAATCATCAGCCAAAAACGGAGGCTCCTTTGAAAACCGTAGCATGCCAAGCTTGTCATCTGTCAAAAACACAATGCCATTGTCGTCTGCCTCTGTGCTTTGCTCAAACTCGGAGCCTACGCCCTGCCACCATCGCGAGACAGACTGCGTCGAAATCATTTTGCGCGCCATCTCGCCAACGCCAGGCATACCGTAGAATATCGAGTTTCTATCAATGCGCTCCGATGAGCCAATGCGGTGAGACCGGACTTGAGTGAACCCGTCCCGCTCAAACCAGCGGATGTTCCCAGATGCATCCGAAGTCACAATACGAGAACCGTGTGTTGTAACCGACATAATCTTGGAGTGTGCCGACGTTTGGCGGTTAACCATGGCCGACGAACTGCTAGGGCGAGCGGCGCGGTCCGGATATTGACGGCTTTGGCCAAGGCTATAGAGCTCAAGAGACCCCTTGGTATTGTATTCTCCGGCTGCAATGATGGTACGACCCAAAGCACGGGTCGAGTCAAGATTCTCACAGTTCAAGAGACCCTGACGGCGACGGGAATTGTGAGTACTCTCATCAAACACATGAGGCATGCTTGCAAGAGAGCACAGGCTGGCACCAGAGTGGATCGAGTCAACAATGGATGGGAATGATCGGCGGTCGTAATGAAGGATGCTCGGAAACCGCCCAGCTACGTAAATGTCGTGGGAGGTAGCAATGTTGCTGTCATAAGAAGGAAGATGCAAAATGCTGAGCGGGGTTGGCTGAGATAAAGATGCATACGGAGGGAGAGGGTCGCTAGCAAACAATGCCTTGAGTACATTTTCAACTCGATCGCTGTGGTCTGCTGGAGTCACATGTCGGCGACTACCATCACGGAAATCGTGAAGGAAAATCCCGAGGGAAGTTCCGACAGTTAAAGGCAGGCCAGTCGAGCATTGGGAAAGCGTGGTGATGGACCACTCAAATGACTGATACCCAATGGGCTCAAGCCTGGACAAGTCGACTTCAACGAGGCCTAGTACAAAACATTAGCATTGCACATTGAAAAAATTGACTGGCATTACGTCATGCCGTTGCTATATGTTATTGGGGGAGAGATGGGGTCTAAGCTGGGGAAGTGGGGTTGAGAACGCCAGGGGTTGAGGTACAGGATACGCAAATGGATAACCACTGCAACCTTTTACGGGAGAGCAGACGGGGAAAAGAAAGCAAGGGAAGAGTTTTGATGGTTGATGAAATATGGCACTTGTGTGCACACATCTCATGGGATTAACGGCTTGACACAAAGCTTCAACATGGCAAATCGACGGTGAAACAACTTACGACTTTGAACGGCAAAAAAAGCGCGATTTGAGGAGTTGTCAATTGAAACAGACTCTATAACAGAGGAGTCAATTCTCTGAGAGCGACTGGAAGTCTGGTTGGCCGGATGCATGTGCAAAATGGGGGTTTGACTGATTGATAAGACGCTCCCCTGTTTTCCTCTCGTGCCGGAAACATCCCAAATGCACACGGTTCCGTCATCCAAGGGCGCAACGGCAAAAAGATCGTCGGTGCAAGAGTCGCGTCCGGATTTCCCTGGCGTGTAAAGCGAAAGACCTCGACTTTCGACGAGGTCAGAGATTCCAGAGTCCCGAATTTGAGGCTGTTCAAACCAGTTCACCTGGATGCGGCCATAGCGCTCGGCATATTCACGGTACCATGAAATAGGTTCATCGGGGCTGGTGTAGTCCCAGTTGGCCAATAGGTGTGCTCTTAAAGACCGCTTAGGATCTTCGCCAGGTGAGTTGTCAGGATGGTTTGAGGACCACGCAGGGACCTTCCGAGCGATGGAGGCGACAAATGGCGAGTCTTCAAAGGCGCGAGCACGCCAAATGGTGTTGTCGATACATATACGGCGCAAAGATTTGTTTACTTGCAACAGGGATGTCACGGTATAAATGTCAAGATCTGCGAGATTTGAGGTTAGCAAAGTGTGTGGGCTCAATAGACATGATTCGCGCTTGTGGTACGAAGCTTTGTGTTTAAACAGAGAGACAGTGTAGTGAGATGAAACAGTGGCAGAACTAAATAGGACTTACAGCTTATTATCAGCAGCGTGAGCTCGTTAGGAAGTTCCAAGATTCCCATTGTCAATAGAGGGATTCGGTCGTCAAGCTAGACGAGATATAGAGAGCTCGGACTGAGCGTTATAGATGGAAACAAATAGATACAAAAGAGCCCTGGCCACTTAATGGTAGGGTAACTTGGCTGCTAGTAGCAGAATCCCATGGCGATTGGGAGGGAGCAAAGCAAGCTGTGAAAATCGGGTCTGGGGGGGAGGGTCTGGGTTTTTAATGGGGAAAAGCTAGACGTGGGGAGGATGAGAAGAGTGCGGGAATAGAAGTTGGTATGGTATGGAGGTGATTTTCACGATGCGTGAGGTTGAAGGTGGCGCAGATTAAGGAACGATGGACTGATAGAGGACGAGTCGAAAAGGCCAAGCTGATGGAATCTTGGTTGGTTTGGCGGATTGGCGAGCGAGGAAAAAGAAACGAAATGAGGGAATATCAGGGAAATGGATTGCGAGGTGCAGAAGAAAAGAAAAGGTGACGAGATTGAGGGGAAAAAGAAATACAAGACGGAGAAGAAGGGGAAATAAGGGACGAAGAAAAAAAAAAAGAAAAAAAAAAAAAAAAAAAAAAGGCAAGAACGCAACCGCGAAAATGAGCCAGAGGAAAATGGCGATGCTCACTATATTAAGAAAGTATGCGGAAGGAGCAACAAGCGGTATGAGTACAAAAGAAAGAAGTAGCGAATTGCGAAAGAATAGCCTGGAAGACACCCAAGGAAAGAGAAACCAGATGAGCAAAGGAGGAAAGGAAGCAAGGCTAGAATGCAGAGAAAGCAAACAAGGCTAGAATGCAGAGAAAGGAAGTAAGCTAGAATACAAAGAAAGGAAGTAACGGCTACAAGACAGCAAAGCAAGTACGCAATATTTTCTGGAGCTGGAAACCACCAGAGACGGCAGGGAGCGAAATACAAGGAATGAACAGTTCTTTCCAAGTGACAGTCAGTGACTGATTGCCAGGCTGCCTGCCTAGATTGGGCGGTCAAATAGCTTCCTTTCCGGAATGCAAGTCACTGGATTGTGTGAAGGCACATTATATGACTTCCAGGGCTGCTAGAAGCCTCCAAGCTTGGTGTTGTTTCTAACTTCTAACCGCTAAGTCGCTAAATAATTTAACATTTAGCTCACTCACATATACACAATAACTTGCTTTGTTTCTGCCATTCTCGCCACTCAACTCCCTGCAGAATCCAGGCCCGGCCGCAGTCAGATTGACTACCAGGGACTCCCTGGCTTGTTTCTACACTTTACTTTGCTTGGCTGACTGACTTTTGATTGCCCGCTTCTTCTCATTCTGGCTGGCAGTTTGGCTGTTAATCTTATATAACACATACACGTCCATACGTCTGCACCACCGAGAGCCAGCCAGTATCAAGATGGTCCGTCACTTTTGGCCTAGGTGTCAATGACATCATGGCTTCTGTACGTACAGTACACGCATTTACGCAACAGGTGCAAGTGCCGAGCACCGGCTAATTGCTGTGTGCTATGTGCTTGCTGCGACCTAACTTTGCTGGGCAGATGCAATGGCTTGTCTCTGAAAAAGGATTGCCAACGCACATCACATTTTCTCCAGGCGCATATACATACGTATGCATGTTCTCTTACAAATCGCAGCTCTCGGCAGCCAGAGTGGTCTCTCCCGCCCACTGCACCAAATGCGTTATGGCTTTTGGTTGGGCCTGCGGGCGATGCAACAAAAGCAACTAACAACACGTATCGTTAAATGAAACCACTAGTCGGCGAACGATTAGTCACGAGGAGCGAAGCCGAAGTGATACATCACACAGCACTTTTATTATGTTCCCAGAATAAGGCTGGCCCAGGCCGCCATGGACTGGCCTAGCCCTCCAGGACCTTGATACACTGCAGTTAGTAGGACTCCTTGGCTCCTGTTCCTCTAGACGACTGTGGCTGCATAGCGTCGCATACACCAAGAAGGCAACAAAGATATGGGCTACGATATTGATAGCACTCAGGTAATATTCGTGCTTTGCTCGTTATGCATTAGGCCCCGGTGGTGGCCGGATATCCTGTCCATGAGGAAGACAAAGCATCATGGTAGGTGATGGGTAATTGTCTATAGCCGGTGGCTAGCTTCACTTCGCCTTCTTATTGAAAGCACAATCATGAGTGGCGCGTGGTCAAGTACCTAAATGCGCGGAAGCTCGCAGATTTGCTCGGCAAATGAACTGAATAGAACAATGGCCTGAGAAAAAACAAACGCCATTTGTAGCACAACATGTGGTGCCTGCTTGAAACTTGTAACATCTCACATGTGATAGTTGATATGCCTCTCCAAAGGGCAATAGTAGCCCACCTCCGAGTACTTTGCGTATTCTCTGTTTCCATCCTTACTACATGACTCTCTAGCTCTCTTTGCCATCATCCTGTTTCCCTATAGGTGGGACCTCTGCAGTTGTTGAGGCTATAATAATCGGCTCCGAGCCGAAAGTGTCGGCTCTCTCGCGCAGCGCTTTGGACACATGACTCTACTAAGGCAAAGGGTCGGTCGAGTGGATTTATAGCAGGGAACAGGCTAGTAACGGATTTTTGGGTTTTCCGCAGTCCTATAGGCCATGAAGACTTGTTAGCCGGGGGCAGAGACAAGCAACATTACAGAAGTTGTACTTGCTCTGCCGTTAGTGCACTTTAAATTACTGGCTGAGATGCTGTCTTGTCAATGGGTCACACAAAGACATCGAGAGGTCTTACTTTGTAAGTGACAAATCTCACGATAACTGACTTGGCCAGGCCTCCCTCACTAGTGCCTCAACAGGATCTCTATGGTGGGTCTTGTCATTAACTACCAAAAATCCTCATGGAGAACAATGCCCACACCCTATAGTAGCAGGCGAATGGGGGTTGTTGGCTTTTATTTTTCAGGTAGCGTTGCCTTGGAGGTGGTCTGTTTGGTACCTTTTTCCTGTTATCGGTACTAAAGGCGGCGTCAGAACTAAACTCACCCGGCAGGGAACGAAAGTAGCCCTACTTTGAGGATAACCTATCAAAAGTCTGTTCAGCTTCATCACATTCGGACATGGACTGCATACAGCAATAAATCATCGGATAAGACACGCCAATCCTAGTTTACGTTTCGCTTCCCTGTCGTAATTCATATATGGTTGTTTTTTTTTG
>JACYXV010000006.1:0-16219 GCA_016859225.1 Thielaviopsis cerberus | reverse complement strand
GTATTCTGCGTAGGGTCTATTAGATAAGCCTTAGTGTAAGTAGCAGCATTAAAAAAGCTGTCTGCCTTAAAGAAGGCGAGGAGAGCACTCTGTTGTTCCAGCAGGCGAGCGCGTCTCTGCAGGTTACGGGGCTCAAGAGCGAACCCGGTCTTAGGGGTTGTGACACCCTGAAGGTTCTCCTTTTGAGTGTGATTGAGTAGTCTAATATTGTTCAAAAAGACAGTGTCCCGCTTTTTGGGTAGCAGTAATATATGATATGTGAGACTATAACAAAGAGAGAGTGATACAGCAGCCGCTGAATCGCAATGAACGTACGCTGATTATTGAAACGTTGGGCGACATATCCTCATACTCTGTAACTAGAGGCTTTGGGAAATGAATTGAAGTAAATCGACAATTGTGTTAGTTAAGTTATAAACTATGTACATGATACCATCCCTTCATATATTCCTCATAGTAAGCTGAGACTTTGGTTGTCATGGCTCATCTGGGTAGATACAATCCAGTCGGGCCATCGCTGCCATATCATATGGTGTCACGATTTGAAGGGCCTATGAAGTATGCTGTCTTTGGACTTAACGACAATTCTAAAGATTCCATTGGCCTGTGGGTAAATGTGCACTCCCAGCGTGCACCTAATCTACATGTTTGCCACCGAGAGCGCATAATGTCCTACACTCGAGCACGGTACCTTGATTTATACTTTTTGGGTCAGTTTTTTGAGGTGGCGACTGTTATATTATGCTAGATATTGCTGTACAAACAATTAGACGGCTAGGTTTAGGTTGCACCAGTCTCAACTGGTTGTTATAGTCTCTAGAAGCAGACACACCATCAATCTCCGATCAACATAGAAAGAATATGAAAATGGCAATAAATATGTATTTAGTCGTCATGGCCTGCAATGGCAGAAACACGTTGCAATGTAGACACTAAAATGATACGGATTCCAGAAATATTGTTAGAGGTAGCGGAGCCGGAAAGCGTCGGAGATATCTTGTGTCTTTCCCATTAGGTGTGGTCGTTTTCAGGTTCATGACGTTGCGGCACCACCTCCCGAGGCTAGACATGCAGTAACTCTATCGCACAATCACATTGCCCGCCGAGCATACGGCCTTCGACAATTGGTCGGCAAGCTCGTTCCCTTCCACTTCACAGAGTTTCTAGGAACCCAACGGACGGTGGCCATCTGCCGAGGGTCGATTCGAGTTAGTCAGTGCAGCAGAAGGTTGTAGTGTCTATCTCCTCCTGGGATATGCCTACCTTACATCCACGAGCTGTGAGTCTCCTCACGATGCTCATGTTATCAATTCAGAGGCGCAGGTCTCCCCTGAGTCCTTTGAATGCCAGAGCGGTCTCCATGCTGTGCTTAGCAGCGAGTTCCTCGGCGTCGGCGACATCCTGTCCCTTCCCGCAGACTCGAGAGCCCTGCGCCACCAGCCAACCGCTGGCATCGTCCACCCAGCAGGCGCCTGTTTCTCCAATTGCAGTCTTTCGGCCCATCAATGTAGACCCAGAATTCCGAAGTGAGTCTGCAAACTCTTGCTCGCGTTTAACAGAAGACTATAAATAGCGCAATAGCGGCAACCACAACAACTTCTATAAAAATTTCCGGTCTTGTGGTCTAGTGGTATGATTCTCGCTTAGGGCTCACCCTAAAGCATAGCTTGCGAGAGGTCCCGTGTTCGATCCACGGCAAGACCCCAACACATTTTTGCTCCGGTTTTCCGGAATGTTTATTCATTACATTTTTTTTCTGCTGGAATTGTGTTTTTGCCGTACGACGACGAGCTTTGGCCTTGGTGCAGACACGTTAAAAAATGCTAATATTTACGTTTGCCTTTGATCATTCATTATAGTACAAGAAATGCTGCTAGAGCTTTACTCCGCCATGGCTCATAATATTCATCCTCCCCGGGTCCTTGCTGCCCCTCTTGCGTACAGCGTCTCGGACACTTTCTTTACTCCGACTCCGACAGAAACTTCTCGCAGTCCAGGGCAGCCTGGCAGCCCGAGCCAGCACTGGTAATGGCCTGTCTGTAACGCTTGTCCTGCACGTCACCAGCAGCAAAGACACCCTCGATGGAAGTCAGAGGTGAGCCAGGGACGGTGACAATGTAGCCGTCCTCGTCAAGCTTCAGTTGACCCTTGACCAGGTTGGTGGCGGGATCATGGCCAATAGCATAAAACAGACCGTTGGCACCAATGACCTCGGTAGCGCCGGTAGTGGTGTCCTTGACAACCAGCTTAGTCATCAGACCGTTCTCGCCCAAAATCTCGGAACCAGCCGAGTTGAAGCGCACCGTAACCTTTTCGTGCTCCAGCAGACGCTTAGCCATGGTCTTGCTAGCGCGCAGGTGATCCTTGCGCACCAGCACAGTGACGTGGCTGCCGTACTTGGTCAGGAAGAGGGCCTCCTCGGCGGCAGAGTCACCACCGCCAATGACCACGAGGGGCTTGTTGCGGAAGATGGGCACGGCGCCGTCGCACACGGCGCAGGCAGACACTCCATTTTGCCAGTACTCCTCCTCACCAGGCAGGTTCAGGCGGCGGGCCGAAGCGCCAGTGGCAATGATGATGGAGTCGGCGGTCGAGACTTCTTCGGGGTTAAACTCGGTGCTGTACTTGAAGGGGCGCTCGGACAGGTCGAGTTTGGTGACGGTGTCGGTGATGATTTCAGTGCCAAACTTCTCCGATTGCTTGCGCAGGTTGTCCTGTAACGTGTTAGGTTTAGTGGTGATAAAACAGTTGTAAAACATACCATCAGCTCCTGGCCCATAATGCCATCAGGGAAACCAGGAAAGTTTTCAACCTCGGTAGTAGTGGTGAGCTGACCACCGGCAGCAATGCCGTTGGCCATGAAGCCTTCGTAGAGGACAGCTAATAGAGGTTAGCATATTACATCACTGCCAAGACGATAGAAGCACAAGAACTTACGCTTCAGCTCGGCACGGGCCAAGTATACGGCGGCCGTGTGGGCAGCGGGGCCCGAGCCAATGACTACATATTGTTAGCATGGAGTCGCTTATTGACCGAGCGCCTGAATAAACATACTAACAACCTTGCTGTGCATATTGCGGCGTGTAGCTTGAGAAGCAGATGAAGTCAAGGACAAAGATGAAGAGGAGTAAAAGGTTGAAGGCTTCTGAGTCACGGCAAAAGTAGCAGCAATTGAAAGACCAGTCGCGGTGCGAAAGGTACGTTTAATAGCAGAGGAAAACAGCTTGACGGATTTCAAAAGGAAAAACGATGTCGGTTGAGGTAGGATTTGTTGAATGGCGAAAAAGAGAGGGAAAGAAAATATGTGAGAGAAAAAAAGCGAAAATAGAGCCTGGAAAAAAAGCCCCTGCGTGGACTTGGTAAACCCGCAACACTAAAAAAAAAAAAAAAAAAAATCCAGAAAATTCCACCACCGACGTGGTCGAAGTAAGCAAGCTTGTACTAAAAAAGTGCCGCAGGCTTAGTGGAAGAGCCGCTAGGCTCCGATAAACCTCAAATAGAGGGGCAAGTGACCAAGAGCTAGGGTCTATCGGGTCTCGGCTAGGGTTCCCTCTGTTTAATCGCCTTAATTTGCCTACAAATCTGCACGTAAAAGTTTAAAAAAGTCAATGGCTGATTTTAACCCCGCGCTCCCTCTTGAGAATTTAATGTATTCCTGGAGGCGAAGACGAAACATGCACTATGCGCAACTGGAGAAACTGAGAAGATTTATGAGATAACACGATACACGTGAGGTTCTGTTGAGGAGGAGCTTCAGACGTTAATGCAAGGGCTCGCATGTAAAACAGAGAATCAGAGACACGAAAAAGACAAATGTGAGATCAAGGGCGGCAGGGGACTGGCTCAATCGAGTTTAGGCCCTTGAGAAATTCAACGCCGACGTTTCAATCTGATAAGACCCTGGTGCCTATAAGCACTACGTACCCTAATAATATACCCAAACCCTAATTATATTTACCTCCGATCGTCCCCCGGCGGTAAGCTCCTGTCTCGCTTTCCAAACTGAGCGCCCAGCGACCCAATATCGCGCTTGAAGAAGTTGCTAAAGTTCTTCAAGTTTTCATTGATTGTCGTCTTCTCTAGTCCCTGACCTCCGGTCTTGTCTGTGCCCATCTCGCGCGCTGCACTCAACAACTTTTCGCCAAGAGACTGCGCGTCAAACTTTTGCAAGCCGCCGCTGTTTGGCCCACCTATGGCGCCAGAAAGACCAGGCGACAGGCCACCACCAGTGCTAGACCCAGGCAAACCAAGCGTCGTGCTGCCCAGGCCGCCGCTGGTGGGGTTCATGAGCGGCGTAAGTAGCAGAGAGCTTTGTATGAGGCGGTCACGCGAGGAGGGTCCATCGCGGTGGATTGCGTAGAGCTCCATGAGGTGTGGCTGCTCCGACTTGCGCACGCCCTTAAGATCCAGGATCTTGCGGAAGTTGGTGTCGGAGCGGTCGGCAATGTGGATCAGATACGCCTGCACTAGGGCCTCAGGTGGCGACGGACGCACCTGAAGAGTTTTGAGCAGCGGGTCAACTTTGCCCATGATTTGGTTGACGCGCTTGACAAAGCCTGCAGGGGGGACGTGTGGCTCGTCAGAGGGACTGTGAAAGGCGAGCAGCGTCTCGAACGCCTTGGTAAGGACGTACTTGTCCAGAAGCATCTGCTAGGTGTCAGCCATAATGTCATCGTGTAGCGAGTTGGCGTCTGCCTACCTGCTCTGCGCCAACCTCCGATACCGGCCGACACTGCACCACGTTCATGATGAACGTATTCGCAATGTGCTCAACCAGATTGTCGCAAAACGCTCGGGCATATTGGTTTTTGAAAATCACCTCTAGGATTTCCTTGGCCTTGGCATTGATCTGCCGCACTAGCTCTCCAACATACGTGCTTTGGTCTCCCACACTGTCCATCGTACTCCAATTCGTATTGCGCATTTCGCGCCACGATACCTGCGTCTCAGCATCTACACAGCGCACCAGCGTAAGCAGTGAAGCACTGGCGACGCCAAGGAATGTGTCTGACTGGGGAGAGAGGTCGACCTTGTCGGCAATATCGACATCGATGCGCTTTTTGATGCTTTCCTCCAGCTGTGTGGCGTTGATGCTCCAGAAATCCGCCGTGTTCAGTACTAGTATGATGTCATGAACCGACGCACCATTGGTTTGCAGAACGTTGTAAAGAACTTGCTGAGCGTAGTCGTCCAGATACTTGGCAAAGATGCGTGTCAACTCTAGCAGGCGGTCGCTAGTAGAAAGCTTTGCACATTGCGATAAAGTAAGTTTGTAGAAATGAAAGAGTTCTATGGCTGATTGGATGACGCCCTGTGGTGAAAACTCCTCGTCAGCCTGTAGTAGCGGCTGATTGCGATATCTCGGAATCATGGCTGCCAACTGCCGGTCCTGTGCTTCAACCCATAGACTCAAATACGGCTCAAAAGCCACCGAAATCGAGCCGTTGAAACCCTGAGGCCGTTCATCTGTACTACACACGGTATCAATACTAGCCCGAGGATCGCTAGCCCATCGCCTCTCCAGGCCTTGCTCAAAGTCCATGGTCTCTTGCAAGCAGCTCAGCAATAGATTGACATCAAGCTTGTTCCCATCCATGCGACGCGTACTCCGCTCGAGAATACCGCGGAAATCATCGCGTGTCCCGTCGCAAAAAGCGGTAGCAAGATTCTCGGTAATGCGCCAGTACGCTGGGAAAACGCTTGCGCGCTCGTCCTCATGCGTCTTCATCATGCGCTTGAACCACGCATACCGTCTGCCAATGTTGTCCAGACTGCCCGCCTCGTCGCTGCCCCGAAAGACCTGGCGGTACTCGCGCAATTCCGTGTTAATGTACCATGTCATCAGGCGCGAACGCGCCGTTTCACCCAGCGCATCAACCACTAGACACGCTTCGACCAGCGTCGCTTTGCGCAGCGAAATTTCGTCCTTGGCAAACGCCACTTCAAAGTCCTCGCAAATCTGCTCGAGTAGCTCACGCTGCAGCTCCGCCACGCCCTTGCTCAGCTTGGCAATCTGTTCAATGCTGCGGTAGCTGTTGAAGTGTTTCATGAGCTGCAACGCAGCCTGGAGCAGTCCGGCGCATTCACGGTACTGATGTGTGCGCGCCAGCCCAAGCAATTGCTCGTAGGCGGTAGTCAGCATCTGCAGGCGCTTGAGGGCCGTCATGCTCTTGGTCAAATTCTTCTTGGTACCGTCGAGGCGCTTGATGTCGGCTGTCATGGACGTAATGTTTTGCTCAGTCTCTACAGCCTGGGTGCGCACAGTGCTGATTTTAGAAAAAACCGATGCAAGCTCTTTTTGTGCGCTGCTCATTCGTTCAATGCTGGCGCTGGTACCATAGGATTGAGCGGCACCGAGCGCAGATATGGATCGGTCGACATCGTTATTATGGGTTCGGATCGTTTGCGATACAGAGGAGACTGAGGAAAGGGAGGCGGTCGTCGAGAAGAGCAAATTCAGGTGCTCAATTGGATCATAATGGACTGTAGGTCACGGTGTTAGAAACTGAAGATTACTAGTAGGCAAACGCGCATAAGTTGGCGTACCCGCATCCAGAGATGAAGGCTCTGCGATTCCACTCATGACGAGTCGTAGGCAAGATGCGACGGTCGGGGTCAATTCGGCATTGAGGCGCAATGGATAAGGAAAGATATGGGGGAAATGCAAACGCTAAGAAAAAGGAGATCCTAGCTCACGTTTGCTTTAAACAAGAGAGAATTTCGGCTCAAGATTGATTGCGTTGAGAAATTGAAATGCGACTTGACTTGCGCACACGAGCTATGGAGCTTCGTCAACCAGCTCAAGGCCACGATGTCATGCATCACGTGCAGGGGCCGGCAAAAGGTTAGGGTTAGTCTCCACCTTAAGCCAAATTGGGTTATATTGGTAGAACCAAAAACAAACTTTCACGATGTTAGGTCCACTGATATGAAGGACTTGGGCTATCTTTGATTGGTGCATTAACTTGTTACCAAACACCATACTCAGTATTCCCACAGTATTGTAATGTCTGTCCCCTCTATGTCAGCTGTCTCTAGTGTGCTGCCAATTTACTCAGCCACAGAGCTGAATTACAAAAGTACAGAATTTAGAATATTGTTGACAAAATGTGGTTGCCAGTTATGCCTAACCCCCAAATCACATAAAGTCCCACCGAAGCACACCCAAGACATGACTATCCTAGTTGGGAATATGATCTGAAAAGGTCTGTCAACACCCCACAGCCACCATACTCACCCAGATATACATACAAACACGCATGCATGGTGTATATCACAACTTTGATATTACTTTTACTTATATCGTAAGCGAAGACCTACCGAATTGAGGAAACGCCCCTACTACTGTTTCGTTACGTTTGTAGTCTACCGTTACGCTCCAGACTCGTCTGAGCATGCCGTTCCCCATAATGATCCTACACTAAGTTTGGGTTTTACTGATAATCCGTAACTTAAATAACTAACTCTGTTAGATCCGATTTACTGTCCTTTATCTCCGCGTCGTGCATTAGGCCTGGAGCTGTTCCATGAAGCGTGGCCGTGCAGTCGTGCCGAGCGCCTTCGCTATGCGTTGTGACAGCGTGGAGATGTCACCTGGACGGTCACTGAATCAATGGAACCCCGCGATTGCGGGTTGGCAGCAGTACTCTGTATGTTTATGCATACACTGGGAATACCATAGAAAATGTTTAATGCCAGGAACTTGTAGCATCTCGCGCTGAGAAAATGTGGGACAATATCTGGCAAGGAATGGAGGTTGCGTGTCTCTATGAATTGTGCCTGTGCAGGCAAGCTTTGTTGGAGCTTACCAATGTTTAGCATAGTGAAATAGATAAGACTGTGCGTGGGATCTTGTCTGCTGCTGAAGATAGTAATTCCGTCTCTAAATTTGTCGATACATTTTATCTTCTCTCTCAATAATGGGCGAGCAGCAGTGTTTTTGGCTGTTACCAGTGAGAGCCCTTTAGAGGGACCCCTCGCACTGCTACTACAGAATACTTTTTCTAAACAAACAAGTAAATTCTAGGCTTGCTGTCTTTGTTCCCGAGCATTTACAAGGTTAAACCTAGTTTGAATATCTCTCCGCTACAAGATCCACTGCAAGCCCCCTTCTCCCCTGGTCACCTATCACATCCCCAAGATTCTGGACTTGCAGATGCATGCCGAAAAGAAGATGGCCAGTACTGTATCCAAATCAGCCACTACACAATACTAGATAAAACACTCCAAACTTTACAACAAGCACATGTTGCATATCTATGACCTAATGTTTGTTCTCTAGCGCCTGCAGGATGACTTCACTCATGTCGTTAGTGCATATCTGGCGCTAAGATGTATCTGTGATATCTAGAAGCACCCCACCGTAGGAGTGCAATGCTGTGGGAGGCTTTGGCGGGACATTCAAGGTCACCCTATAAACCGTCTTGATATCAGTGTTGGCGTTGAAGCGAAGAAAATGGTGGCCAAAATTCCATGCATGAAGGGGCGCTACGATGTTTGAATGGTGCCAACGTGGCGTTGCAGGTAGACAGAAGACAAATAAATCCAGGCGTACTTTACAACCACAGATCCTGGGCAGAAAAAAACACTACCTACATATTTGATTTAAGATCATGCACGCATCTAAAGAGTATCAACCCCTCTTCACTGCAGGCACGCTCATGTCCAATCAACACACTAGATTAGGACGTCGTAAAATCTTACAATGCGGTTAACACGAGAAACACGGAGATTGAGACACTATATCGACGTGCATGTTAGATCCACCGATCACTTTCTCGGATAGTGGTAAATGGTTTCTTATGGTTACGTATGCCGTGTTTAGATAAAAATGGTTCTGTTGTCGGGTATTGCACCTGGATGATTATGGTTCCTTAAAGTAGCTGAAAGGCTGATAGGCACAATCAAGTCTTCCCCATATTTCTGGCGGCCTAACTGCAGTAACCCTGTTTCCTTGTTGACTAGCTGCGACTAGATCATGCATAATATGTGGTAGTTGCTGCTACCAAGTGGCAGGCTGTTGGCTAGGCTCAAGGCTCATGGTCGGAGTTTTGGTTCTTGAGCTTTGCTGCATGCGGATGGAGATAGCTGTATCTGTAACGAAGTGTCTGTTAACTGACAGCTATTGGATCAAAGCTTACGTGAAGTTAACGACATACTAGATGAGGCATTGATACATGTGCTTCTGATCACAACTGCTTAAGGAATACGACCCTAGTTCCAAGCACTCCGAAGTAAGTAACATGTGTTATTTTTTGGTGGTGAACGTACGTGACTATTTGTTGTCTCAGAAACTAAAAGTCGCCGTCTTAAAAGGAATTGGCTTCATGTTCTGGCATTGAACTATTGTTTGGGACAAGCAAATGTTGTCATTTTGCACTAAAGGCTCATAAACCCGAGGGAGTGCATATACTGACACCTGCATAGCCTGATGTTATTTCATCAAGGCGCAGCCCTAATCGCTTTAGTTGAAATTACATGTCACATATATATATATATATATATATACAATATACAGCGTAATCTGCTCGCACTCCAAGGCAACCAGAAACTGGAGTGCCAGCGGCTTCAACTGTTTGTGCATAGAGCAAGCGCTTAAAGAACGAGAGTCGGGACGAGACATTGGGTGCACTTTGTTTTATTCTTGTTGTGTAAGACTAATATGAGATCCCTGTGAAAATCTTTAAACCCTGGTTCAGGCAGTTCAGCTGAGATACCAATTGAGCTTGTCTTACACCAACTAGCCCGTGTAACTAGACTACAATCAATTGTTATTGCACAATAGAATAGAAGCCATGATTGTGTAATAAACCCACGATTTCATTGATAGATAGAAAAGTAAAAGCCAACTTAATTCGCTCCAAGAAGTCATTTTGTGTGTCGAAGAATCGCTACTTCTAGGTAAACACGCTTTTAACAGGCTCAGATTAGGCTTGAATGAAAGCTAGTGGGGTAATGTCACAATTTACCAACAGAAGACTCCGGTTTGCTTTTGTAGAGGTACACATTTCACATGTAAAATACATAGCCTGGTGGCTATCTGGCAACTGAGTCCGCTGATTCGTCTGGGTTTCTCGGCTACCAAAAGAGATCGATACGTAGCCTGTACGCGAGCCACAAGCGTATTTGGAAAGCCAGAAAAAGTAGGAATAGCCGTGAAAATTGCAACAGTCAGCCAGCCAGATAAGCTGCTGATTTGTAAGAACCAGTAATGTGCCTAGGTTCCAGCTTAATGCACGAGATTCCCTACAGTATCGAGACCCATTTTAATGGATGAACGGAGAACAACAGTTCAGCAAGCTGGATTACTAAACACATAGTCTTGGTATGCACGCTAAGCAAGTGACATGGAACATCCTAGCCAGTGTGGGTGAGTAGAAACGCTACGGTATGACAGCTCATCATGATTCTGCAAGAATTTCTTTTGGCCAATGTAGGAATACACGTACATGATAAGGTACGCAGCATGGAAAGAGAGTAGCCATGGCGGTTTTCTCGTGATTCGGCCTTGAATCTACGCAAAGTCGTATATGGGAGCGCTAGTAGTGGTGACGGATGAGTCTGCAAGTTGAGTGTACTGCAAGCAACGTGTAGAGTAGCTACTGGATATGTTGCCGGCTTTAAAAGCTTTGGCCCCCAAACAAGTTCTTACGGCCTTAGCCAGATGCCAGGATCAAGCTTCTTGTAAAACGACATGAATGCGTACTTTTTTCGGTTATTCAAAGCCCCTGCTTCGATGAAGT
This sequence comes from Thielaviopsis cerberus, assembly GCA_016859225.1. Lineage (NCBI taxonomy): Eukaryota > Fungi > Ascomycota > Sordariomycetes > Microascales > Ceratocystidaceae > Thielaviopsis > Thielaviopsis cerberus. Next base: position 5,477 of record JACYXV010000006.1, on the reverse strand, counting down.
GTGAATAGCTAGTTGAAATGCGAATCAAGCCTGTGTGGCCGGGTTAACTAGGTTACGACTCCATATTTATTAACTGTAAGCAGAAACAGCGGGTACTATACACGATTGATACAAGATACTATAGGTAAATATCCACTCGTTGGTGTGCATGAGCTTTCGTCACTCAATTTCTGTATCATTTGGCTTTTTTCAAAAACAGGAAACAAAGCCGAGAAAAAGAAATATAGACCCAGATTCTGCTAGTAAGTATCGACTATTAAGATTGTTTTGCTACCTTTGTTTCCCTGTCGAACACCACTTACGTCATGTTATTTGACAGAGCGTATGATAGGTTGTGGTGTCTTTGGTGCTTAAAGCTTCAGCCCGGTGCTACAGTAACGGTGGTGTCTGTATGTACAAGTGTACATCCAGACATGCGCATTTACGCTTTTGTTGTAACTGTATACTTATAGCACCATTATGTGTACATTTATAAATGCATTTTCCATATAAATAAACTTGTCATGGAAAGTGCAAAATTTGTGTGGCATACTTATCCACCAAAAGAGCGTTTCTCCTTTGTTAAAAGGCGGTCAATATGAAAAGAAAGCAGTTGTGGAATCAGGGTGGCTCTCCACAACATTGGCTGACTCGGGCAGAAAACCTGCATATTTGCGGCCTCGCTTTTTGTCGTTTTAATTTTTTTTTCTTTTTTTCATTGCACTCCCCCCAAATCTAGAACCACCAGGTTATTTACACCTTTGTTTTTCTCGGCGGCCGTCTATGGTGCCCATATACACTTGGTTTGGCCTGTCCCAGCCCATTGGTTTTCCCAATACTACTTTGCTCGTGGAGATGCATTTTACTACGACAGCAACGAATCAATGAGGCGTCATCGCCCTCATCACCACCTCTGCCACCAACGCCTTGCCAAACTGTTGTGTAAGGCAAATTCACCCTGACATATAACATCTACTTTATCTACTTTTTTGGCGCATAACTTGCCCACCCAGACGAACTGGTTGCTAATTAAGATCCAACCTTAGGATCTCTTCTCTGAGCCGCAGGTCTTCATACTCAACGGCTTCACGACAGATCACTTGACGATATCCATCCTTCCGCAATCCTCGAGAAAATGAGTGTCGCTGAAAGTGTTTTATCTACTCACGCCTCCTGCGGCACTCACCTCCCCAAATTATTACTAGGCCTTAGGGGTGTTACTCGCATTATGTCGCTATCTAAGGAACCAGAGCTTCTCCCGCTGTGTTCCGACACTTGAAGTGTTGTCACGTCAAGTCCTTTCTAAATCCTCTATATCGCCCCAATATGCAAGCCACCACAAAGTTCATTGGTTTTTCTAAACAAGCCTTTTGCCTTTTCCTCTCTAGGACATGAGCTACAAACATAAAACCCCCGCGCCATCATCACCACAATGGCTTGGCTGTCTACTATTTTGTCGGCACGTTTTCAAAGACCTTCTCGTCTTCCTATCTCCACGTACCATCTTGGCTGAGAACCCGCCCTCCCATTTGTTTGTTTGTTTCTTCTTTATTCTCCAATATGTCTGGCTTAGAGACTTTGACAGACGAGCAAGCCAGGCTGCTTCGCAAGGCTGTATTCCAAAACAACATGTGGCCGAGAATGCGGGTGAATGCCATCTACTATGAAAGTCAAGCTATCGAAGACCATATACCCCCGACTAGCCTTGACTATTCGTATTTGAACCATGTCAACTATGGCTTTTCAAGACTCCAGGCGGACGGTACTATTCTAGTAAGTTACTGTTTCACAGCTAACGGGTTTCTTCAACTAACTTGGATTCCAGCTTGGCGATGAGTTTCTTGACTGTCAAATCCCTGTTCTGGATTGCACTGGATACATTGGCGCACTGCTTTCCATGAAGAAGACATACCCGCATCTTCGAGTTTGCCTTGCTATCGGGGGAGCGGAGAGTGATGCAAACTTTCCCATCGTAGCTGCAGATCCTCAGAAGAGAAAGGCTTTTGCCCAGGCAGCTGTCGAGATGGTTCGAAACAGTGGATTTGATGGCATTGACAGTAAGTAGCGTGTAACAAACAAGTATATGAACCAACCACTAAGTGATACGCAGTCGTTTGGCGCTACCCAACAACCACGAGTCATGGTCAAGACTTTCTAGAGCTACTACGCGAGGTGTATGAAGAGTTCAAGGCAGATAACTACATCATCACGGTTCTCCTCCCGGGTTCTCAAGCCGTGTTGGACATTCTTGACCTAAAGGGAATGAGCATGGTCGTTGATCTTTGAGCCTGGCTTGCTACAACTTTTTCGATCACAACCAAGGCGAAGGACCTCATGTTTCCTGCCACGCCTCACAGCTGAATTCAGTCGATAACGATGGCCAGACATCAGTGATGAGTATCATCACAGTGTCCTCAGCCGCGGTGTCCCTTCGCGAAAGATTTTGCTCGGTGTGCCAGCTTATGGTCAGAAATTCAAAAACTGCAATGTCATTGGCGGGGCTTGCACTGGGTGGGAGCTTGTCGAGTACCGTAAAATTCCCAACAACGGCACCGAGTTATTCAACCCTGTTGCTGTGGCGGCTACTTGTTTCTCGGTCGATGCTGATATCATTTCATATGATAATGTCGCAGTCATCAAGAAAAAGGCCGAGTTTTGTCTGGAGAGTAGTTTGGCGGTAAGTCGACAGAGGGGAGGCTTGAAAAGTAATGTGTTTTGAAAATGCTGGATAAAGACATGCTAACAATGCACTTATATAGGGAATGTTTTATTGGACCGGGCTCTATGACTCACTCAACCCCAGCTTGAGTCTAATCAAGGCTGGCTTCGACGTTTTGCACATGGACCCTGAGCTTCTTTAGGTGCCATATGCCCCTAGCAGACAAGACGCCTTCTCTTACAAATTCCCACAACTATCAGCCTTTGGTGCCAGGTTCCGCGCACAGCACAGCCATTCCTTCTGTGCTACTGCGGTCCCACCACTGTCACTACCTTCCATGCGTTGTCGTTACATTCCACATAGGCACACGTTCGCTTTCAATTCTTCTTTGATATTTTTCCTCTTTGCCGCTGCATCCTGTCCCCTCATTTAACTCGATTGACATGATATGGTCGTACTCACTGATCTTGGTCGCTCCTTTTGGTGTTTTCGCCGGTTGCAAGCTTCAGAGGCACAGTTCTGCAGATTTTACCTTTTGACTTCTATACATTTTTTATTGGTCGTTACTCAACATGTTGGTGATGTTTGTGTTATTATGGTGCTTATCAGATGTAAGCAGTAAAAGTAAAAGCGTTTACATTCTTGGTTACTCTTTTCGGTCAGGTCCCATTATAATCTCACTTAATCAGGGGATTCATTTTCCATGCAGTGGCTTAAAGAGGGGTACCTCTTGCGCTACAACTCATACTGGAGAGCTCTTATACCAGCTTGGCTAAGCGAAAGATAATACATATGCAGTCAGATGGGGAATCATACAATCCAAACTTTTTATTGGTGGTGAGGCCATAGGTTTGTATTACGGGGCAGTCTCTGTGATTCGGCTGTGTACACCAAAGCTATATGTTGGTCGTGTTTTGCTTGCTCGTGACTTGTCCGACTTACCAGGTCTTTTCGTGATCCTATGTAGATTCGCATACAGAGATAATCGGGTACATATATCGTACAGAGAGGGTTGCAATGTGTCTATAGTGTAAACCGTTGTCAATGGGTCAACGCGATAGGTTGTATCCAAGCCTGGAGACATCAAGTGTTTCCTGTCGGTGCTACATTTGTACGTCATCGCATCACATGAGCAGGTAGTCTTATAGAAACCATCCCGTAGGGCACTTTTTTCCTCTTCTTTTTTTTGCTAGCACGGCTCCCTCACATCGATATATTGACCAGTGATATTGGCCTGTCTATAGAAAAGGCATCTATCTATCCAAAGTTATTTTCACTATGGCAAATAAAGACTCGTCCCGGCCTACCATCGTAATACAGCCCTTGTCCCTGTCGCTGCATATGTATGGCCTATGTGTACAAGGTGGGCAGAGAGTAAAGATGCGCGTTTGCGATGGCTACGAAGCCACTGGGTGTCTGTGTAGAGATCTTGAGGAGGTAGAGGGGATTGGTATACCCGATCTATTTACATGACGAGGGCTGGAAGCCCAAGGAGAGTGACAAAGTTTAGGCCCTGTCTCCCCCAGCTCGGGCTGGCACAGCCCGCTCAGGTGTTGGGCTAAGTGACGCTGCGGTGTCTCTTATCAGACAGATAACTGCAGGACGTTTATGTTATTCTGTAGGCATCTGGGCTGGTGCTGCACTGCTGGCTGACCAAGGGAACAAACGACCCATTTTGCATCCCTACCCCCCTCCAGCTAGTAGCAGCCAGCCCTCAGCCCCAGGTGAAAAAAGCCGCCACCTTAAAAATTCCATCGCATCATTGCCTTCAAACAGACCAGAATCACGAATTCATGTTGCATGCTGATGTGCGTGTGTGTATGTAAATGTACCCCCAACGCATGTCAAAGCCCACTCTCCCCCACTCAACTGTTGCAGCGCAGCGCAACTGAGGGGTCAACGCCAACCCAGCAGTACCTTGCCTCGCAGTCGCAAAGGGTGCGTTGGGCAGCGAAGCCATCAAGGAGAAATAAAATAAATAAAGGAAACATGCATGTGCCGGTCACCCTGGGGCTGGGAGGCGGCAGACAGTTTGGGCAAGTTGGAGACAATCCCGCGCACAGGCTGCCAGACAGTGTACTGGAGAAACACAGGCAAACAACTTGGCTATGCTCAGCAGTCAGGTTCGACTCATTGTCTTGCAGAAGGCGGGGCAGAGCGAGTCTGGTGTGGTGGCCTGGCCTGGCCCGACCTAGCAAGGCAGCGTGCTGGCTACAACAATGACGAAAGGCAGATACTGTCACAGGGCAATTGTTCAATTAGCCATCTTATGAAAGGTAGAGTCAGCCATTTTGTGAATCCAAGCAAAAGAGGCTTGATTTAGTCAATAACCCGATAATGTAATTCCGTACGACCAAGGCGCAGGCCTCAGCTACGTTATAATGATTATTATGTAAGCCACTAGTCCATACCATGCTCTTATCGATAAGCCAGCCCAAGCTTGCTTTCCCTTTCGCACCACGGCAATTCAAGCTTCAAAATCGCTTTTTTTTTTTATCGTGTTTGGCAAGATTACATCATCGCAAGTGCATTATATCCATCAAATCCTTGTCGCATTATTGTGCAGACTCTTTTTTGTGAAGCTACAGCCAACTCAACCCGACGATACTCCCTCAGCCCGCCACACACAATAGCGACACTCACGGCCGCCATGACAACACCCTCAGCAATGGGGCAAATCGCCTCTGCTGTGCTCACCAACGCCGCACCCTCGTACTCGTTCAACTTCAGCCCCTTCCTACGCGACGTGCACCACCATGGCCTGCCCGCCGACCGCGCCATCTGCAAGGCCTACGCCGCAGGCACCTGTCCCAACGGGACCAAGTGTCTAGAGCGACAC
>JACYXV010000005.1:19205-49855 GCA_016859225.1 Thielaviopsis cerberus | reverse complement strand
CTCTGTCCAGTCCTTGCGGCTGGCGTCGTATATTCCCTTGCGGAATCGGTAGACGACAAATAATACAATCAATCAGTCAAACAAACAGGGTTCTTAGGCCCTTTCAACCACTAATTCTAGTGCAGCTTCCATCAGCCTGATGTGCTTTACATTATCCTCGAGCAAGAGTGCGCGATAGCCCGGAGATACATGTGTACTGCATGTTAGCGTAATTGCCTTCTCATTTGCTTCACACCTCCGTTCTGACCAACGAAAAGCCTCAACGTGTTTCCGCTTTTCAGCCTCGCTTAGTTCGGCCGTAGCCTTGCCTTTTGTTTTCAACAACTCAGCCTTTCCACGGAAATCGGTCGTTATGTCTTTGTTTTCATGATGCCACCTCTTGAAAACCAAGAACCACGCCTTCTTGATAGTCCGACGCCCTTACGCTCCAGTATCGTCCCCGATCCTACTGTTCCAAGTACTCCGTCTCAACCATGGCTGCCGCTGGTGGATGAACGCAGCCATGGTCAGTTCAATCAGGATGTCGTCAGCCAGGACAGAGAAGGCTCCAGGAGAGAGGCCGAAGAGTTTTTTCAATCTTCAACGCCTAGAGTCAGCCAGCTTGGCCGCCGGACTCAATCTCGGAGTCGGGGCCCGTCATCGCTGAGTCAGGTGATGACAATCAGTGGCATTTTCCCGCCCCCGCCCCCGCCACCTGGCAGACTAACGTCAGTACTTGGCATAGATCCAAACATTGTGCCGCCGCCACCCGATGGCCAAGATATTACACCGCCCACTGCGAGTCCGATAATTTTTCAGTCAAGTCTGCCGCCACCTCCTCCGCCCCCCGCCCACCCTACTCTTGCCAATCCTCCACCCCAAGATGACAGCCAGCTTGAGCCTCCGCACCGACCAGCGGGCGAAGCCAAATTGAACGACTCGTTTGTTCCTCCGCCTCCTGCAGATGCAGTATTAGATCCTAATATACCGCCTCCACCTCCGGGTGTTTTGCTGAGTGGTAATGCGTTTTATCGTCAGCCTCAAATGCGTCCTCCAGCACCCTCACCAAATGGCCATGGATTGACACCGGGATCAAGCGACTCATACTTCCCTGCTCCACCTATTCCCGCTCCTGATACTACAAAACCCTCTAATGCGGTACTCCTTGTCAATGAAACTCTTGCTGCTGCTTATGGGCCACTGAGTAATTACCTGGTTCCGGTGCCTTCGACCAGACAAAGACCGAATCGCCCTCCTTCGGTTGTGCCGGTAAACACACCCAGGTATTCTACACCTTTGAACAATCCTCGGGCTCACGCAACTTCATTTGGTGATGAGAGAGACGAAGCCACTCCACGGCCACTCAAGCACCACAAACCTCCGCCTCCACCAAATGCTACTATACCAAACGCCAGCTCCTCGCCTGCTTATATACCGGGATCTCATAGTACTTTTATATCTCCTCCGCCACAGTCAGTGGATCAAACATTCTTTAATCACCATAATGTTCACCCACCTCCTCCGCCTCCGCCGGATATAAAGCTAGGATTTATACCGCCACCTTCACCACCACCTCCGGGCGCTCATCCGGCTCTCGACGTTCCACTGCCTCCCTCTGGTGGCGTACTATTGATTCGACCGCCACCGCCACCACCCCCGGAATCTCATCCTTCTCTTGATGAAATTGTACCACCTCCACCTCCGCCGGTATCTAATCCTACTTTTGAAGATGTTCCTCCTCCGCCAGATTTAAATCACTCCCTTTCAGACATACCGCCTCCACCTCCGCCTCCACCTCCGCCTCCAAGCTCTTATACGTTTGATGAAGATATCCCTCCTCCTCCTCCGACTGCCTCTATAATTCTTCCACTTGGAAGACTAAGCCCTGATATCCCGCCACCACCTCCACCCACCACGCACCCTTTTCGACCAGAAAACTTGGCCCATCAACCGGAAGCCAGTGGCCCTAAAAATGTGGCTGTACAACCACCAACCGCACTCAGTCGTGCTACGAACTACAGATTCAACCAATACGAACACGACGAAGTTGACGAAATCCGGAAAGAAGAGGATTACAATTTTCCCCCTCGTGGCCCTGCCAATGGACCGCAAAGCTCGGTGAATACTGGGGCCGGGCCAATGTTTTCTATTTTTAACGACATCATGAAGGAAGAAGAACAACATTCGTCTAGCCCTCGACAACAAACGTCAAATTCTTCAGCCGAGGCAGAACAGATGAGCAAAGTGCGAGCTGCTTGGAAAGGCCTCAAGTCCAAAAGAGACCAGATATATGATCTTCGTGGGCAGATAGTATGGCGGCGAGACCACAACCGTATACTCCAAGAGGCTGACAGCGAGGCATCGTACAGACTGTCTAACCATGTGAAGAAGGCTTTGGAGAATGACGATGCAGCGGCTGCTATGAAAGCCATGACTGAAGTGGACGGGCTGTACATGGATCTCCAGAAAGCACGTTCTCTTCTCCAGGAATCGCAAGCGCAGTGTGACGAGTTAGACAAGCAGATGGATGTACTAGAGGAGGAGGTAGCCAAGCAAGAGTCTTTCTTCTTTGAGCTTTTACAGGGTCCAAGGGTTGCAGAGAAGAAACCCCCCGAGCCGGTACAAGACAAAACGCTGCTTGCTCAATCGATGCCCATTGACCTTCTTGGGATTTCAGCTGATATTGCGCCTCTTCCATTACCTGACACGTACTTGAACCTGGAAGATAAGATAGCCGAGTTCAATCTCTGTTTCGAAGAATTCCACGACCTTGTCTCATCGCATTCCCGCGTTATGGACGACGTCGAGCAGCGTAAGGCTTACAATCCGTTCTACGAGCCCGACGAGTTTGATCAGGAACTTCTTGACAATTTTGACCGCGACCACGCCAAACTCGACAGAGCACACAAGGACGCACGAGAGGCTGTCATTAATCAAATAGAAGAGTGTATTAAGACGGACACGATGCCGAACATTGCCTTTATTGCGCCCGAAATTCTATGGATCTTGGCCGACCGGTTCTCAGCGCAGTTTCGGCCGTGGCTAAACAAGCAAGACTGCGACACAAGCCGTTTGGCGCATGATGTTGAGATTGACCTGCTTGCACCATCCTCGGATACAGATGCCGTCAAAGCCCTACGCTATCCATTCCTCACGGCTCCGGAGTGGAACCTGCCTGGCCTGTCAGACCTTGCGCCCGCCCCTAGTCAGCCCTTGTGGAAGAAGGAATTCCCACTAAAAGGTCTGGCAGAGCTGATTGACCAGCACGCCCCGGCAACGGAGCCGGTGACAAAGCTCGGCGATGGTGCTGTCGTGGGTAGCTGGTTCACAGTAACGGCGTGGCAGGAACACCATCTGCGCAGCTCGGCGCTCAACGGGCTGCTCCTAGAAACGATATTCCGGCAGCATATTGGCCACTCAAAGCGGTTTGCACGGGACAAATGGGAGAAGCGCGTGCTGAAGAAGTGGTATACAGACGAGACGCGGGGGATGGTAGGGGCAAACGGGGCTTTAGCTGCGCCCGAGACGCCGGTAGTGTCAGTGGAAGAGGATGAAAGTGAAGGAGTAGAGAACGATTCAACAGAAGAATCGTTTGATTATTCAAGTCTGGGGGGCGTTTGCATAGACGACGCGGAGCAAAGAGAGAAAAGGCAGAAGAACAGTGAAGATGACGATCCAGGACCCGCTAAACCTGAACCCACCAACACTGAATCTGTCAGCAACTGAACTTTCAGATCATGCACATCTCCCCCAGAGATAAGAACTTGGAGAAGGATATTGTGGCACGAACCAAGGGCCCGAGCAGCCACGTGGGAAGTGGGAAAGCTTGTGTGTGGCGTCGGCCAGAATTGGCTTGTGGTGGCACAGGTTAAGCGTGCATATCGTGGTTGGAGCGTGGATAACAGCCATGACATGTGCTTGGTGGGATGAGATGAATATATGAGTACAATGCTTAAGAGTATTGATCAATGACATTTTTTGTTTTTTCACCTATCTTTGTGGAGGGGTGGGGGGACTGATGTTCTCATTTCCAAACGGGCTGCTTGTAACTATACTGTGCCCGGGACCTGGGAACACACACTGTCTACCCCTCGCTCCGTTTTCAGCTTGTGCCAAGTTGGTGTCGTCGTGCCCTTATGCAGCCTCTGAGCAACCTAAGCCTTGATTATAAAATGAAGAATGAGCTGCCATCTTACTTTACTAGTAAGTATGGAGTTCCATTCATTGAATTTGGTCACGAGTAATCTGTGCGAGACAAATAACATCCATCATCATACTGGCCCATTCGCTTATACGCATACGTTCTGCAGATTTGCGCCCCGTTGCACGTTCAGCCAAGCACATTTCCGCAACCTCATCGACTTACACCTTGATGTGTAGTCATATTAGACAAGTAACATAAAAGGTATACTAGACTACGGCTTTGTATATGGCAGTTGTACATTAGTTGTATATAATCCCCAGATCCCAACCCATCCTAAACGCCAGCAAGAAAATCACTAAACCGTCTTCTCTCTTCGCCGAAACATCAACACTGCTTTTGGATCAGGAATCTTGGTCATCACCATGATAAACGGCTTTGGCCGCTGTTCGCCTTGCCGTAATGCAACGTCATAATTTATGAGGAAATACGCCAAGCATAGCTTAATCTCATTCGCCGCCAGGAATCGTCCTGGGCATGCATGCCGGCCCGCGCCAAAGTTGAGATTCGCCTCGTTGAGCGCCGTGAATTGCCAGCGATGCGCATCGTCGGGCGCCGCCGTCTCACGAAGTTTGTAGAAGCGCAACGCGTCAAAGACGTTGGGGTTAGGGAAGAGACGCGCATCGTGCGATATGCCACTTTGTGCAGCAATGATCTTGGTGCCGGCAGGAAGGTGGGTTCCGTCGGAAAGATTGATAGGTTTGACAACCTTGCGAATAAAAGAAGCTGAACTGGTTAGATTGCTGCCACGGCAAAAGAAAAAGGGCGCACTCACTAATGTTCCCCGACAACCGCTGCACCTCCTTGATGAAGCTATCCATCTTGCGCAGCTTCAACAAACTATCCTTACTACACCACCCGCCATCTACTTCCAACACAGACATCGCTTCTTCTCTCAAAATCTCCTGCACCTCTGGTCTTGCTGCCAAATCATACATACAGTCCGTCAACAAATTCGTCGTGGTGTGAATAGCCGCCGCCGCCACAATCAGCTGCAGCTTTGCCTGCACCGCGACATCCGTCTTGTCGCTCTCGGGCAGCGTGTCCAGAAACCACTGGATCAAATCATCCGGCGCCTTTTCGCCGCTGCTAAACTCGCGCTCCCGCAGTCTATCTTCAATTACGGGACGTAATAGCGTCGTCGCCAGAGTTACGTCGCGCTTAATCTGGCGGAGCTCTGAAACGAGAAACCTTCCATAGGGGCGGAGCCAGGACGGGAAGATTTGCAACTTAACAACGGCGAGAAAGACGTGCACAGCATATTGAATGCTCGTGTCAATCCAGGCTTCTTTGCGGTTGACGTCAGGACCGACAAATACACGCCCGCTGATGCGCGCCACAGCGCGTAGGGCAAAGGGCTGAAATTTTATGGGCGTCCAGTCATGGCAGGGCGGCAGCTCGGTAGCCGTAGTGTATTCAAGCTCGGTACGTAGTTGCGGTGTCAAACGTGCAATGTTCTGGCCGAGCTTTGTCTTGATAATAGTTGTCATGAGCGTTGTGTTGTGGCTGGCGGTGAACTCGGTGTATGGTGTCTGCATGACTTCGGCAATGGCTTCGCTTGCACTAAGAACGTCTTCGGGGAGGCTTTTGATTTCGTTGACAATACATGGTGGCACAAGAACTTGGCGGCCTTCAGTCGCAAGAATTTGGTATGGGCGATCGAGGTGCTTATTTGTCAGTGGGTTTTCTCGGCTTCGGGGTGGTAGTCGTACCTTGGTGTAGCTTTCTTTGATGAGAGTCTCGGCAGAAAACATCCATTTTGCTTTACTTGCCATGTAAACTGGAATGTCGACTATTGGCTTCTCACCACTTATGAAGAGCCAGTAGAGAAAGAAAGCCGAGGCTATAGCTGCGTACCACCAAGCATTGCGGCAGCCAGAGACGATGGTCGGCATCTCAGGCAGCTGAAGCCGAATGCCGGAGTAGCCAAAAACAGACATAGCGTATATGGATCAGAAATGCATTGAGGGGATATGACGATAGTTTTGTGATGGAGACGAGGACGATACAGTTGCAGCGACGATGGCGGGTGATATAGTGGTGATGGTAATGGTATAGTGTTGATGATGATACAGTGGTGGTTATAACGAAAGCCACGATCTAATCAACAAACGAAAGACTTGAAAGAGTGGAATGCTAAAGAAATTTCAATTGAAATCAAGGAAGGAAACTATTCAAGATAAGTGCGCTGGCAACTATGATAACTGGCGAACGTGCCTTCTTTAACCTACTCGTCACGTTCAAGCCGCGCCAAGACATCGAAACTTGTTTTGTCACAATTCTCTCGCAAACTGCCGGCCGGTATCAAGGAACCAAGTCAACCCGAAAGGCACAAACTTCCAGAAGGATTTTGTTTACACAAGAGGGACCGCTACATATACAAAAATACATCTTTACGGCTCAAACAGGGCTTCTTTTGCCGCAGCGCTCGGCTTCTAACAAGCCCGGCTTCTAGGACAACAGCCTATTTACGTGGGCCAATCAAGTTTTCTTCTTTTGTGTTCCTGCACAATAGAGTTTGTCCTGGTGACCATGATGACTTGGGCAACTGCCTGCGGCGCATGATCGCCGGCGCCCCAATCCCTCTGGTCATGGAAGGAGCGGCGCACAGCGTCTGGCATGTGCTTCACAGCGCCGGGCACATCCACAAGAGACCTTTGTAGGGGTACTTCTTTCTCGTAGCTTTATAGTAGAGCAGTAAAAGTACCCGAGACCTTGGAAAATGCCAGCTTGAAACTCCTTCCTGTTCAAGACATCCAAGCAACCATCGTCTGTTTAGGGTTGCAGCGCGAGCTACAGAATCTTCATGTTTCAAAGATGTAGCGCCAAGAACTTTGGCGCCGGAGCTGGCAGTTGGCAGGACGTGCGCTCAGCGTGTACTCGCTTATTCTTTAACCTGGTACAGGAACGGATGCAACAGCTCTACATTTGCCGTAGCACCGGTACCCTGCTGTCGGTATGTAACGAGGTGCTAAGTACTATCAAGCTGTCAGGGGATATTGAAAGTTGCAGTGGCTTGGAACATCGTATACTATATAGCTCTTGACAGTTGCAGATATTGATCAGTATAAGTTTAAGGTAATTACTAGTCCCTAAATTTTAGAATATGATATATGTAGTTTTCCAAGATCAAAGAGCTCAATATAAAACTAGCACTCATCTTATTTAGCAAGTTTTGCGGCTGATTGGATTGGACTTTGTTGCTTTGACTCGTTTGATCGGCGTTTGCTTGATATCTAGGGTCATAAACCCTAGATGTTGGTATGATAACCCTATCAGTATAACCCTACAAACCCAACCCTTTTGGCAACCCAGTTGTTGGACATCTATGTCTGCAATAACGACTCTTTGTTGAGTTATGGTACCCACAAGGTATACGTCAAAAATGTCAAAGTTTGCTTCTTGGAGCGAAGGCCCGGCTAAAAATTACATCATCAGCCCCTCACTTTGGTTTTCACTTTGGGCCAACCTTTGGCTCCTAGTAGTATCTTGTTAATCATTCGTCAAAACCAGTAAAGTTCTCCAACAAAGGAAACCCAAGCAGACTATGATGAGGCCCAGTCTCAACGTTTCTTTGGAGCGATATTATGTAGATGTGACTAATAGGCGGCCATGTTTCTGGGAGTTGCAGATAGTTTGCTGGTAGTTGAGAAGCTTTGGGCTACCACACAATCACACCCTGTGCAGATTCTGGCTGGCGCAAGTTAGTACCTGGCTTACATTGACTGATGACAATACAAGTATGTAGCTGAATTTAAATTGAATTGTGAGTTTGCAGCTGTTAGGAATCAAGGCTATGAGCTGAGGGATGAGTTCCAAGCAAGTCACAATCAACCTCAACGGGCTAGTAATAAACTGCCTGGCGCATTGCAAGAGAAGATTTGGAAAAGCTATAATACAACAAGAAAGATGCTGTATACGCTGGACGGATAAATGGATGGAGTCATGTCGAACTTGGAGCTTTGTGAAGAGAACTCGAGCCTCCAGAACCTATAGGTCACAAAGATAAGCACCTGCAGGCTAGACAAAGACTGTCTTATCTAACCGTTGGGTAGCAACAATGCCAAGGCACAGTGAGTCAAAGTACGCTAGTATTCACAAAAGCAAGTGTTGTCAAATTACAGCTGTTTTGCTTTTTTTGGGCCCGCTCAGTCTTCAAACCAAACTCAGTCGACAAAAGCGAGTAAGCTACACTAGCTTGATCATGATACACTTTAGATAGGCACAGAAAGCAAAGTAATTCGAGCCAGGACAATAGCCGAGATCGGAGAAGTGGCTTCTCGGGATTGGCGGGGCCCCAAAGTGAAAACGTTGGTTCGGCAAGAATGAAAATTTTATCTGATGCAGGTAATCTGATTGATAAGATTGGCACCAGGAGAGGAACGCTCAACAACCAGCAACGCACTGATTGCCCCCAGGTAAAGCCATGCACTCAAAGGAACAAGCAAATTGTATTCTGAATATTGTATACGCAAGTCTCGGCTCGACTGGAATGCAAGCACTTTCTGCTGCCTTTTTACCTGTCTGTCTGGCTGGTTGATTGATAAGAAAAAAAAAAAAAACAAAAACATGCGGATCTGATAACGCGCCCCACAATATATTCAACCCCCTTTAGAATAGAAAGAGGAGAGAAAAAAAGAAAGTTCTTGGCAGACGCGATGCAACGCATTTTCGGCTTCTCAGGTGCTAAGCAAGGGATAAGGGAGTAACTTTTTATTCGGGCCAGACAAAGGATAAAAGGGCAAATGGCAAATGGGTAAAAGGGAGTTTATCAGATCATTTGCTTCAAATTTCGTTGTTCTTTGCTGTACTCGTGTTCGCGTTGCGCCCAGGAAAGCCAGAAACAAAAAGCCGAGCTGAGTTGAGCCCTCTGGCGCAAGTTCATTTCATCGTGTGGTGAACTTAATTTCACAAGCCAAAATCAAATTGATCCCTACAGAAACACTTGGCGTCTCCATCATCAGCTACGTAACCTGTTGGCGCAGCCTTTTTCACTGTGGTTGTCCAGCTGCTTGACTCTGTACATCTCAATTGGAGATTGGAGTTAGAAAGAGGCTTCGGCAGTTAATCGAAAGCCCGAGGTTAGACCATCTATCGAATCCGACCGAGCGGCAACAACTGGTACTTTTTTCCAGGACCGCCAATTGAATTCCTGAAGCGGCAAAATGGCACGGCAGAAACAACGGCATGTTGAATGGGTGCAAATCGATGAATCGCCCTACATAGTGGCACATGGAGCAAAGAACGTTCTAGCAGACGAGAATGAGCCGGCCCTAGGTATCACACGATGCCAGTGTGTCTGCGCGTATTAGATTGCCAACGCGCCACCTCCGACACTTTAACCGACTAAAAACGACCAAGGAGATGCCCGCCGTCCATCTGCCTAACACGATAATGGATTTGCGGAGAGCATGGTTTCTTTTTTTTTTTTTTTCTATCTAAATCGTTCGGTTTTTTAGGTCGCCCAGGGCTGGAGTTAGTCTAGAGAGAGAGAGAGAGTAAGAGATCCGGTGAACGCCGATGTCAGGAGTTTTTTTTTTTTTTTCTCCCTCTGTGGAAGTTTGGTGGCGGGACAAGGGAGGAGCCGGTGCCAATATGGCGTACACGTGCAAGATTTTGGCGCATGTAGAGAAGCTGATTGTTGTACTAAGAAGTTGATTTTATTTTGTGTGTTAATCCTGAGCTTCTCGACAGAAAAAGAAGACCAGAGCATAAAGGTGGCAGTTTCACGAGCTCGGGCTGACCGCCCTGGCCCCATTATTAACTCGCGTCAGCACCTGCCAGACCATCTTTTTGTTGTGGTGTGGCGATTTACGGCTTTTCCACCAACTAGCTCACCAATCTGATAAAACCTGGGCTGGGCTCTGTGGGCTCTGTGGGCTCTGTGGGCTCTGTGGGCTCTGTGGGCTCTGTGGGCTTTGTGGGCTCTGTGGGCTCTACTCTATGTAAGCCTATGTAAACTGGCTCCATGTGGGTGTCGAAAATGCTCGCGCAGCCTCACGATTTCCAAGACAAAATACCGCCGTACGACTCGTCAGACTTTCCTTACAAATCCAGCCCTGTCAATTTCCAATTCCAGCTTCCGTCTCGGCGACGCTGAGGCCATAGCCTGGTCTTTGTTCCGTGCGCCTCGCTTTCGTCACAACAAGTCTACTGGGTGCCCTGGGGACGTAAAAATAGACTTAGCATTTCAACTTTTATGTATACGATGACTGTATCTGTACTTATCTGTAAGCCTGCTGGATAAATATTAGCCCTCTCCCGCCTGCCGTCTCAATTCTGTTCACCGAGCTTGCTAGGCTCTACAAACACCCGTTGCCTTTGTTTTCCGCCTTACCTTGCGTACTTATAACTAATTGTTGGCCTCCGCAAGTCATCTGTCATCTGTAAATCATCAATTAGTTTTCTTCCCACTTTTGTATTCTTATTCGCTTAACCTGTTTGATAAATCCCATTTAGTTTTTCTTTTGAATCGCCATATGGTGGCGTGGCATGGCCAGTAATTTCACCACCCTGCTACAAACTTAGCACCCGCTTCCACCCCCAATACGGCCAAGAGCCACTATACTACTTTAACCAAAGCATCGACGTCGT
The DNA here is from genome assembly GCA_016859225.1 of Thielaviopsis cerberus. Lineage (NCBI taxonomy): Eukaryota > Fungi > Ascomycota > Sordariomycetes > Microascales > Ceratocystidaceae > Thielaviopsis > Thielaviopsis cerberus. The sequence goes on along the minus strand of JACYXV010000005.1, from coordinate 39,081 downwards.
TTTCGCTTTTCTTGTTGCTTTCACCTCGACTTTTGGTTTTCCATCTTTGGCTTTTCAATTCGCCATCGAGTTTGTCACGGGCGTCTCGACTTTATTCTTTACCCTCCTGCAGACTTCATCTCATCATATCCTGCTACTGCTTGTCGTCTACCTCACTCAACCTGTGACAATCAATCGTCGATCTTTTCTCATCTCTTTTTCCCTTGTCTTCATCCTTTCGCCACTATGCCCGCTCTCGATGCCGTCAAGCCACTTCTGGCAAAGTCTATAATGGCCGGCTCCCAGCCAACCTCCCAGAGCCCACTGACTCCCTCCAGTGCTCCGTCGCTTACCTACTCGTCTGAATCCGAAGCCGAAGAAGACCCCGCTCCCGCCCCTCCTGTCGACCGTCAGCGCCGCGCCTCGACCCGCCTTATTTCACAGAGCGCTGCCGACATTGAGCGCATAACTGGCCAGACCACTGCCCAGCTTGTGTCGCGCTGCTGCGGTGGCGGCTGCTGCCGCACAAGAGATGCTACTGCGCAGGGCTCGGAAAAGGCTGATGCCGTGTGGCTCAGACACCCCAACACCGAGTGCGAGCACATTCCTATGCCCGACAATGACGCCTTTCGCTCGCTCAACCTCAAGATTGATGACATCCCCACTCGCTTGACAGGCCTGGCTGACATGCCCGAACAAACTGTCTTCTTGCTGCCGCTGCCCAAGAGCAGTGCGTCTATTCCAAGACTCCAGCCCTCGCCCGCCGGCATTGCTGTTTCGGTTCCCGAGAAGGAGGCCACCATTACTCCCACACCCGAAACTGTGTCATCTGCCTCTTCTTCCACGCCCATTATTCCTGTTGAGATTGTCTCGGCCGAGTCTGGTGATGATGCCCAGCTCGGCTCTCTTGATACCCCCGCCGAAATGATTGCCGCCATTAACAGCATCGACGTTGCTTCCACCCCCGTGACGGCCATTACCACCGAGGTTACCGAGTCTATTGCCGAGGATGACCTGTCTTCGCCCTCCATTTCTGCCTCTTCGTCCGACTCGGTTGTTGCCGAGAGCGTTAGCACAGTTGAGGAGCCTGCTGCTGAGCCCAAGCCTCTGGCTCTTGAGAATCTCGACACTTTGATTCAGCCTCCTAGCTTTGTGCAGCCCCATCCTCCCTACAATGTCTTCCCTGCCAGACTCCACAGCGCCCGTGAGTTAACAAAGGACGGCGCCGAAAAGAGAACCTACCACTTTGACATTGACGTCACCGACTACCCTGATGAAGGCGGTGTTGATTTTCGTGTCGAGGTGCTATTGGTGTCATGGCCCCCAACGATGCCCCTATTGTTGAGAACATCATGAACCTTCTCTGCATCCCCCGCACTCTTCGCGACAAGGCTGTTCTCCTCAAGACCACCAACGGCCGCTGGCCTACTGTGTGGGGTGATGAGAAGCCTCGCGAGTTGGTCACTACTCGTCGTGACCTACTTACCTGGTGCTCCGATGTCCAGTCCTATCCGCCCACCAAGCCTATGCTACGCCTGCTGGCCGAGTATGCCGACGACGCTTCAGAGCGCCGCATTCTCGAGTACCTGTGCTCTAACGAGGGCCAGGGTGTCTTTTGCGAGTTTCGCACTGGCCCCCACGTGACTGTTTCGCAGATCCTTGAAGCCTTTCCCTCGTCGCGTCCGCCTCTTGACATGCTGTTTTCGGTGCTGCAGACGCTGATGCCCCGTTTCTACTCACTATCAAACGACCCGCATGAGTCGTTTGTCGCCACTTCAGATGGCAAGTCGTCGCGCCGCGTCGTTGAGATTGCCGTGACGGTGCACGAGGCGCACGACTGGAAGCATGGCCAGCGCACGGGCGTTGGATCGGGCTTCTTTGAGCGTCAGGCCCGCAAGTACATTGAGGCGCAAAAGGCCGGCGTTGCCAACCCGGTGGTGCACATTCCCATGTTCAAGGGCCTGATGCAGAACCCGCTGGCCAAGAAGTTTGTCTCGGACGGACCCATGCTGCTTATTGGTGCTGGTGTTGGCATTGCGCCGTTCCGCGGCTTTGTGCAGCGGCGTCTCAAGACGGCCAACTGCGCCAACAAGGTGTGGGTGCTGCAAGGCATCCGCGACTCGCTCGTTGATGAGATTTACAGTGGCGAATGGGGTGTGCACGAGGACGAGGTCAAGCGCGTGGTGGAGTCGAGACGCGGTACGGGCCGCTATGTACAGGAGGAGGTGGCAGCACAGGCGGAGCTAGTGTGGTACGTCATAAACTCAGTCGACGGCCGCGTGTTTGTGTGTGGTAGCTCGCGCGGTATGGGCGAAGGCGTCGAGCAGGCACTGATTGGCGTAGCCATGTCGCAGGGCAATCTGAGCCTAGAAGAGGCCCAGACGTTTTGGAAGCTCAAGGGCGAGGCTGGCCAGTACATTGCTGAGACGTGGTAGACACTGCCCGGTTTGGATGAAAGCGCAAGGTTTTCATCTTGTTCTGGTCTGTCTGTTTTAGCTTGGTGGTTTATTTGCATGCAGCCTTTATGCAAGGCTGGCCAACAGACGAGTAGACAAACAAGTTGAAGGTGTCAGCAGCAATCGCCGAGGTTTTGATTCGTCGAGTCGGTTACACTCACCTATCACCTGCTTTGTCTTGTGCTAACCCTATTTTTCTTTTTTCTTTCTTTTCATTTTTCTTTTTACCCTCATTATTATTCTTACGACTACATTTTCTTTTTGTTAATCTCCATGAGCAAACCGTTGCTACCTCAGTCTTTCGACACGAAAGTTTTCTGTTGTTTTCTTTTTCTCATTTTCGCTTTTTGTTTTATATAGACGGGTCTCTAGCTGATTCTTGGGGTCTAGCTTGGATTGACCTGTGCATCTCGATTTATGAGATCACAAATACTAGGCGTTTTGGGTAGGCGGCATTGTTTTCTTTTTTGCGTATTTTAATAGCCTTTATCCTGTAAATAAAGATTATCTTGTACTAAAAGCACTGGGTGCAGTTGGCTACATTGATTGCATTCCTTTCATCCGTGATCTGCCCATTCACAAGGACTTGTGTAAGCCAAAAGCCGCTTCCCGATTCGTCACACGAAGAGAGAGAGAGAGAGAGTGTGTGTGTGGCCAGTTAGGCAAACGAGACGAAGCCGCGCGGAGCGAGTCAGACGGTCTTGTGATTACGATTGGTAAGCGTGTTTCTTTCTGGTAGCCGCATACAAAGGTCGAAGCTTTGTTTCTATTTGGTATTTCGTTGTTGAGAATGGCGGAAAAAGCTTGTTTCGCACAAGGCAGCGACTCTATGCAGATGTGCATCGTGCGTGCATGCATGCATACACATTTGTAAGTCGTCGCAAAAGTTGCATATGCAGGTCGAGTTTCTTCAGTGGGCTGAGCTGAGCGGTCTTGTTAATCAGCGTTTACACATCATATGTTGCTTTTTATTCTTCGATAGCATAAGGGGATTTGAGACGAGGCTGACAAAGTATCAACTGAAAATAACGCATATGTAGTGGTTCATATAAGCAATGCGTGGACATGTAGATCGGAGGCCGAAAGGCCCTGGAACAATACTTGACGCAGAGGCAATATAGGAGACAATAAAATCCCTCTTGAGGCTGCTAGGGGAAGCCCAGATAATGGTTTAGCGAGCAAAGTGAGGGGCTGGATGATGGGTGAGAAAAGGTGGGGGAACTTGCTTGGAAGCTTGAAACAGCCTTTGCAAAGTGTAGATTATGTTGTGGGATCCCGGCACGCAGGCGGATTGGGAGGTTGAAACTCGTAGCCGGAGAAATAAAAGAGAGGAACACGCAAGCTGACAAAGGACGAGATGGTTGGCTAGCCTGGAAGGGTTTCGGCGGGTTCATGCCTTTTTGTCAGTATAATGCTCAAGGGGGGGAAGAGCACATATACGAGCTTCTGAGTGCGAATCGCGTCAGATTGGGATGCAAGATGTCAAGCAAGCCTCATCTTTTGTCTGGGTTGTGGTGCACTTTGATGGATATGCCGAGATTGTTTTGTTTTGATTTTGTTGCTGACGAGATGGCTTTGTAATGGTTGAAGTGGGGCACTTTTTTTTTTTTTTTTTTTTTTTTTTTTTTTTTTATTTTTTTTTTTTATTTTTTGGCTAGAAAGATTGCTCAGCTCTGGACAGGCTGTACAAGTAGGACACTGCCTCTGTCGCTGCATTCCCCCCGGGGACCGACCCTGCCGCCAAAGACAGTACAGATAGCGAGGGGCCGAGCCCTGAGACAAAGGAACACCATAGTTTACCGAGAGGTAGGGAACCTTTCCACGGGGTAGATACGGGCTTCTATTTATGTTTGGTCTTGACGGCGATGCGATGGAGGGGCAGCGGGGAGACTAGACTCTGCACCACGGTCACGGTCACAGTGGCAAACGAGAAAAAATGACATTGCATTTGCCCAGACCTCTCACTGTACGTTGGTTGTTCTCTGCCTCTGCCTCTTCGTCACAAAACCCCTCTTCAACCACACTTGCGCTGTTTCGTATCACATCAACCTGCTGCCCCCGGCAAGTAACCGCCACCTTGGCCGACCTTCTTCTCCCCCCTCAAACGAGCGTAATCACATCATTTCTTCTCTTCTCTCCATTGCGTCTTCGCCTTTCTGCGCGCGGGATACCGGCCTTTGGCCTTTTGTATTGTATGTACACATGTACAGAGAGAGAGCTAAAAAGCTTGGGCCAGAAAGCTGGTTCGTTGGCCTTTCTCTCCCCTTGGTCTGTGCCCACCCCCCCGCCCCGACCACCCAAAGAGAGCACATCAAAAAGCTGACAGAGGCACTACAAATATCTCTGCAGAAAGCCCGCAACTCACTGTACAAAGTCGCACTCAATTTGTTTTGTCAAGAACCTGCCCTGTCCAAATCCGCCTCGGCCCCTCTGCCCTGCACCCCTCCTTCCCTTCCCTGACATTCCGTGACCTTCCTTTAGCCAGCCTTGCTTTCAACCTACCCACTCCCATTGTACTACAACTTTCCAGCTTTGGCCCAAAACTCCGCCATGCCCGCCTTGTATAAATACTCGCTCCTCCTCCTCCTTCTGGCACTTGCAATCCCTCTTGTGTTTCCTGCTCCTCATCAACTCATTCTCATCTCGCCCTTTCTCGCTTCTATTTTCCCTTCCTCTTTTACTAATTCATCTTCTCCCCTTACAACCGCCATCATGTCCAAGGTTACCGCCGACTCCCTCGTCTCCCTGCTGACCTCGCGTCGCACCTACTATGCCCTGAACAAGACGCTACCCGTGTCGACTGAGCGCATCACCTCCCTCGTCAAGGAAATCGTCAAGCAAACGCCCTCGTCCTTCAACTCGCAGAGCACCCGCGCTGTGATCCTGTACGGTGCTGAGCACGAGAAGCTCTGGGACTTTGCCACCGAGGAGCTGCAAAAGATTGTGCCCGCCGAGAACTGGAAGGCTACCAGCGACAAGCTCGCTGGCTTCCGCGCCGGCGCTGGCTCTGTCCTCTTCTTCACCGACAACAACCCCGTCAAGGACCTGCAGGCCAAGTTTGCCATGTACGCCGAGAAGTTCCCCGGTTGGGCCTCGCAGGCCAACGCCATGAGCGTGAGTCCCCCTTGCCTCCTCTCTCCTTCTCTACCTCTCTCCCTCTCCGCTCTCATTGTTGGTTCACGTTGTTCTAACCCACAAATAGCAACTGGCCGTCTGGACTGCCCTCGAGGCCGAGGGTCTCGGTGCCAACCTGCAGCACTACAACCCCCTGATTGACGCCAAGGTCGCCGCCGAGTGGAAGATCCCCGAGTCGTGGACCCTGGACGCTCAGCTGGTCTTTGGCGGCATTGCTGCCGAGACCTACCCCAAGGAGTTTGCTCCCATCGACGATCGCGTCAAGGCCTACGGTGCCTAGATTAGCGGCTGCCACCGCCTACTCACAAACAAAAGAAGCAAAACAGAAAAAAAAAAAAAAAAAAAAAAAAAAACTCACAATCAACGCCCGCACCGCCATGTCCTTCCGCCGGAGCATCCAAAATGCCCATGCCGCAAGCCACCTATTGCCCTCCTCGGCCGCTAACCCTAGAACCTGCTCCTCCAAAAGCTTTTGCAGCACCGGCCCGTCATCGCCGCCATAAACACGTGCTACCGCGACAGCCAGCTGGATATCCTTGAGCTGACGTACACACACATTGACGGCGTCTTGTAGACAATCGCCAAGGAGGAACCAGGAAACGGCGTATTCTATACCTGGTTAGCAGCCCTTCTGTACTCATAATGTACTTAAACTCACGAAACCGCCGCTTGCTAAGTAGCGCATAGGCATTCTTCATCGCCACCGTGCGCCACCGGGCTTCATCAAAGTTGTTTGCTAGCAACTTAAGTGTAGGCGCCTTTTCCTTGATGCCATTGGACACGCGCCATAGGCCCTGTAGAATAGTCTTTTTGCGCAGCGCTAGGTAAAACAGACTGCAATCAATGGGGTTGCGGTCGTCGTTTTTGGTGTACTCGTTGCGGGCGATTTGCTCAAAGCGTTTTTTCTATCCCGTTAGTACAGGCCACTCAAGAACAAGAGATGGAAAAAGGGAAAACTCACCAGCGCTGCCTCGTCCGTCAACCACATAAACACACCCGTTTCTCGCGCCTCCTCCCACGTCATGCGCCCATGATATTGCCGATCCACCAAATCACCCAGGATATCCTGACTACTTGAATGAAACGCCCAGTTAATCTCGCGCCACGACAACTGCATCTGATGTGTGCGTCCGCGCCGTAGCACATGCTGCCGGAAAAACAACATGAAGCGCGCCCCGTTTTCGTCGAGCGAGCGCCGCTGCTTGTCAACGACGCCGCAGCACTCGACAATGTCAGCGAGCTGAATCTGTTCGTGGCTTGAGAGCTGCGGTAACTTGATTGTCGTGAGCTTCTCGTTGATGGCGAGTGCAACGTCTTGGTCAAAAGCTTGGTCGTGGTCATCAAAAGTTGGGTGGGAGTGGAAGCCGCCAATGTCGTCGACGTCGAGGCGCATACTCGTTCGTTTCTGTCTTGTTAGTTTTCGTCTTCTCCCTGTAAACGCCCCAATCTGGGCACTTTGCACTCACTTCCGTCAAGTAAAATTCTTCCATCGGTATTTCTAGATAGTTATCCATCTCCTCGCTCTCCACATAATACTTGAGCGTTCGATGTAGCGCTGCCAGAATCTGGTGTACCAACGCATGTTTACCCGCCAGAATACACTGACTTAGAAACTGCGGGTGAAACACGGGCAATGGCCCATTCAGCCGCTGCACTACCTCAAACAAATCCCACGCGCCCGACTTACGCCGCGGCAGCCGCAGCTCGCTGACCAGCGACTCAGCCAGCTCAATGTTGCGGTCATACTTGAACAGTTGGTTTCCCGCCCCGACAACCAGGTGGCCATCGCCCAGCCACGCCGAGTCGCCTACAGGATGCGGTGTTAGCTCGCGGATGTTGATTTCACGGATCGGGATCCACGCCGGGCCCTTGTTGAGGTAGTCGTAGCGCATTTGTGACAACAAGACCACACGGTACTGGTATCCCACTGCCAGAATCGACTGCTTGTCGGGCGTCGATGTCCAGTCCAGGTCGCGAATCGTGTCGGGCGTTTGTAGTTCTGCGTCATACTCTAGTCGTGCACTGCCAATATCCCAAATCGTCAACCGCGACCGCGAGTTGTTTGCCAGCGCCGCCTTTTTCAGCGTGCTTCCACTGACTAGCGCCGGATCACTGATTCCTGTTTCCGTCGAGCTCGTGGCCAGCCACCCCACGCTATCATTTTCGGGATCGAGCCGCGCCGTCCAAAACGTTACCTTGCCCGTCTTTGTGTATGAAATAGCCACGTCGCGCGCAAATACATCTAGGAAACCAGAAGACGCCGGTGTCTCGCCAGCTGGATCAACCGGCAATACATACGACAGGCCTTCGGCACCTGGCAGCTCAAATGTGCAAAAGTCACGAACGTATCCTTTGACCGCGTCGCCATCCTCAGACACTGGAGCTGTGCTTGTTTCCATGTACCGTGGCAGCGTCACCTCCCACACAATGCCCGCCTGTTCCGATGTAATCGTCGCCACATGCGCCACCGAGTAGTTTTTCACGTCTCGCCGCGGCAATATCAATAAGCACAGCGGCTTTCCGTGTATTGTAATGTCCTGTGTTGCCAGCAGCTTGGCTTCTCTATAGCGGCAGTCCCATAGAGAAATCTTACCGCTGCGCAGGAGAATCACAAAGCGTCCTTTTCGCAACAGACATATACGATGAATCTGCCCGTCGCCTGCCGGAATCGCCGACTGTCGCACCAACGGCGCGGCCTCTTGGCTATGCGTCCAAACAAAGCTCTCACCCTCTTCGGTGCGCGACACAATGGCTCTTCCACTGTAGTTGCGCACAATCTTGCGCACCGCCATCGTATGGCCATCCCAAATTGCCTCTGGGACTAGTCGTCGCGGGCCCTTTGTACCCGCCACTGGACTCAGCAAATCCGACAGCGCCACGCTGAACACATCGACACGACCGTCGAGATAGTGCAAGAAGAGACTGAGCTTTCCCGTTTTTGTGTTGCACGAGTTGTGGATGCGTACAAAGCGTGACTTAACTCCGGGAAACACAAGATCTGGCGACACCGTGCTGGCTACGCTGTAGATCGGCTGCATGCCACGCGTGGCATGTGAAATATTTTCAAATACCCAGACCGCCATCGCGCCCTCGCCATTGAGCACCACGCACAATTCCGGACTTCTAGTCGCCACTGAAATCAGGTGCTCTAGCGCCTGCGAATTGGGCGTCTTGTCTTTGGCCTTGAGTTCAATTTCGCGCTCCACGCCCGCCGAAAAGTCGCCACCGTCTAGTATAAATACCCAGCGCATGCCGACTGGCTTCCCTCTGCCGTGAAGCATATGGTCTTCTACCGCTGCATCCAGGTCCAAGCTACCCCATTTCTTGAGGCAGTGTTGCGTGCCGTCAGCCGGATGCCAGACACGTACATGGTTGTCAGTCGAAAACGTATACAGCACATTTTTTGCACTTTGCGCGCGGTGTGCCGGCTTACGCCACTGTAGCCGAGCAACGGGCTCCTGGTGGCGAATATAGTTGAGTTCGAAGCGCACATCTTGCGAGCCAAATGTAATACGACGCCATATTTTGACGAGGCCCTCGTAGCGGCTGCACGAGGCAATATATGCCGAGTCAAACGACAGCTCGGCAAGGTAGGCAGGACTCGGCAGCCGCTTGTGCCACATGAGGCGCGGATTGAGGCCTGTCAGGTACAGCGCTAGGCTGTGTGTAGCTACCAAAAGTTCGTCGGCGGCACCCCACGAGAGAACGGGCGGCTGAGAATCGGCGTCGTCGGCATCGGAAATCGGAATGATGGCTTCGAGGGTCCACTACAAACAACATCATCAATTAGCATGCATACACTCACTCAACACATGCTGTCCAAACAGCGAGCAACGTGCCTTGGGTGGAAGAAACAGTTGGTTATCCGGTGCGTACACGCGCACTACGGTTTTCGTGCACGCCGCAATCTTGCCTGAGACCTCTTCAAAGGCAACAGCCAAAAGCGCAGCCTCGTCATCGTCATAAATCGTCTGGAGAATCGAGTGTGCGTCGCTCAGTATCGTTAAGGCGTTTCCGGTGATGTAAACCTGTAAAGCAAAAGCGGCATTAGCTGAGGTCGCAATTGGTGGATAAGCTTAAACAGGACACACAGTAACTTGATGGGTGCCCCAATTTCCAGTGGCCAAAGCCTGTAGTCGCGCATTGGGTTTGCCGGGAAGAAGGGTTTTCATGATGATTGTAGACAAGGCTGAATGGGCATGATGTCTTGTCTTGGAAAAACAGTGGGATATGCAGAAAATGGAAAGAATTAAATCGCTGACATCACTTTCCTGCCTCTAAAGCTATGGAAGCTTTAACCAACTAGACAGAAATGCGGTAATTTGCACATACCGGGGTCTCCATATAAGCGAAGCTAGTGGGGCGAGCTCACTGCTATTTCTGGAAGTTCCACCAAGCCCAAATCCAAAGTACATTCAAGGTACATTCAAAGTAACTTTGTTGTATGTATCAAACAATTACATTGTTTTCGGAATCAAGAACCTAACCTCAACGCCAAGTATTGTCGTAAGCACGTATAAACTCCCAAAAAAATACTTAAAGCAAGAAAACCCCATAGTAAATATCTGGAAAAGAAACACAAAAAACCCAAAAACCTAATAAATTGCCAAACAAACCAAAAACACCCCGCCAAGTTAAAAAAAAAAAAAAAAGAAAAGAAAGAAAGAAATGCCGCCACCCAGAAACAAACAAGACAAGCTTCTCTGATACGACAGGATGAAAAGATGAAAAGAGAGAAAAAGAGTATATACGGGAATGGGGTATCAGATGCTTCATGTAGAAACGAGAAAGTGACAAAAATGAAAAATGAAAAAAAATGAAAAAGAAAATGAAAAGATGAAGAAAAGATGAAGAAAATGACAACAGTTCACAGCTCACCCTCCGGCTGGTTTTCCTCGTTCAAGTCACTCAGCAGATTCCGCGTCCGACTCGCTGCAAACAACGTAGTTCTCAACGGATGCCGCAGCCCCGGCCCAATCGACCGACTATGCTTCCCCCCAGGCTGCTGTTTCGCCGGTGTTCTTGTCGACGCGCTAAACAACCTGCTCATGTCCCGCTCATGCGGGGTTGATAGGACACGCGACGGGAAAATGGGCGGCTTCGAGGGCGGCGGGGCAAACGGCGTGGTTGATGCGGGCGCCGCCGTTACAGAGCGAGCCAGGCCGGAACGACGACTAGGCGTGTTGGCCAGGATTTCGGCAAGCTCTGTAGAATGGCGGTTGTTAACGCCGAGAACAGACTGTGAGCGCGCGCTGAATTGAGCAAGACGGTTATACGCCGCGCTATGCATCGGGTGATGCGCCGGGGTTTGCGCCCAGATGGCAGACATTTGGTCTTCGCGGGCACTAGTTGGTGGTTCTAAATCGATAAGGTAGAAAAGCCACTCGACAAACGCCTGGCGTGCAACCTTGGTCAGCCGCTTCTGTTCGCGCCGGGGTGCATTGTTTTCCTTGTCCTGCACCGACTCCATGGCTGAATCCCAGTACGCCCAGTACTCAGTCGCAACGTTGCCCTCTAGCATCGTCACGGCTGCTAGTTCATTGGCCTGAACTACATCGGCTTCTTCGGCCCACATGTCAATGTAAGAGAGTGTCTTGGCCTCGGCAAGATTCGTCGTAATCGCCCGGCTCTCCAGGTCAAGGTACGATGAAAATTCGGCCCAGTCCTCCAGCATATTGGCAAGCGAGGTTCGTTCCTGCCGACGCCGCGCCATCCGACTGCGCTGTTCATTCTTTTTGGCCTGGGCTTCTGAGTCTTTCCACATGTCCCAACAGCGATATACGAGCCGCTGCTTCTGTAAGGTACGCCCCTTGGTGAATGCGGCAGCTAGACGCTGCTTGCGCATCTCCTTGGACCGACCCATCCACGGCGCAAAGACGCGAGAGGCTGTCAAATAAAACTCGCCGCGGGCTGACCAACGCTGCATTTCCGTGTGTCGGTTCGCTGACTTGCGCCAGTTAGTTAGGCATGACACGGCCAGGGCAACTGCTTCGCGCCGGTACACGCGTATCTCAGTACGCCACAGCACGCCCGACATGTCAGCCCATCGACTCATACAGCTGCGCACAACAGGTCCACTAACTTTACGGGCTGCAAGCACAATGTTAGGCTCCGAGTCCATTTGTTTCAGAGCCTTGGTATGTTCCAACAGTATTTCAAACGCATCTTGTTGGAGCCAAATATCCTTCTGTCGCTTAAACTCGTTCATGCGTTGCAACAGAAGCCAGTCTCTAAAGGCCACTGTCCGGAACTTTTGATCCAAAATGCCGCGCATCCATTGGGACTTGGCCTCCAATTTCCAGTCGCGCAACGTGTTTTCGGCCAGGTTGCAGTCGTATATAGGCCGCACAGTTTCTTCACTGTCAACATCTTTCCAAATTTCCATGATATCGGTAGCAAAGTCGACGGCACCAACATAAAGCCCGTCATATAGTTCGCTTGACCGTTCCTTGGCTTCTTTGTTCCAGCGCTCAAACACCTTGCGACGCACTGCCGTCTGGCACATGAGCTCCAGGTGCTCTTCCTCGGAAAGCTCAGGCTCACATGCCGCGGCCCATTGGTTCATTACCCGTTGGCACAACAACACGTCGCGCTGCTCCTCGGCCAGCCGCTCGCGACTCTCAATTTTCCATTCACGAAATGACGTCTTGGCTACTCTACTAGAGCAGAGAACATCTGACCTGCGCGTCTGGTGGCTGTGGTTGTGCGTGGCCTCGGCCCAGCGCTCAAAGTTGATGCGCATGATAAACTCTTGAGACATGAGTGTATACCCTATTGTCAAGTTTCGCCAATTGTCAAAGTGACGCTTGCGCAGAATGTGACGACGCGCAATCGCAATGCGTTCCTTTTCTTCCTTGGCGTGTTGGAGCCATAGCGCAAAGCTGTTGGTGACATTGTAGATTTCGCCAGCACGCGCAGCAATGCGCTCAATCCGAAGATATTGGCGCTCCAGCTGAGCGGCTCGCTCGTCTTCAAGCTTCTTTTGTTGCATGTCGGTAGCATGCTCTTTCCATTGCGCCATAGTCAATTGGATTTTGAGTCTGCGTTGCTCCGTCATAGCAACCGCTTCGCAGTACTCTTCAGTCGCGGGGTACATTTTGGCCTTGTCTCGCCACCATCTAAACAAGCTGGTAGCCTGCGAAAGAATAAAATGTTCCTTGAGCATCTGGCAGCGGGCTTCCATTTCGTCATTGTCGGCTTGCGCACGCCGTAGAACTTGCGACGGCTGCGTCGTTTGTCCCGGTGATTCAGGCGACGGTACTATTCGCGAGGCGATCGGTTCGTATACTGGTAAGGGATGCGTTTCTGTCGTTTCATCAAGAGGCGGAGAGTAGTAGCGTCTCTGGTGTGGTTCTGGAGCTGCTGGCCGCGGAGTTGCGGTGCTGGGGGCGGGTCTTGAGATGAAAGCCGGTGGAAGGTACTGAGATCTCTTGCCGGGTCGAAGGTTGAGTGGTTTCGTCGGCTCGTATTCTTCGTCATCGTCATCGTCATCGTCGTCGTATTCTTCGGAATCTTGATCTTCGTTTTCAACCGCGTCCTCTTCCGCCTCATCTTCGTCTTCGTCTTCGCCCTCCTTTTCATCTTCTTCATCGTCCAAGCCAAGGGCGGCCATGGCGCGTTGAATATTTTCTGGTTGGGTTTCCGTTGGTGCTTCGGTCTCCTCGTCAAGATTGATGCCAGCCTCGCGCATCTTCCGTTGCGCATCGAGAACCCATGCGGCAGTTTTAGGGCCGGGTGTGCCTCCAGGGATGCCAATCTGCTTGATTTCACCAATGGTATCAGTGTGTTGCGACGAAGTGTGCGAAATCTCAGGCAGAGGCGGAGGAGAGGCGGTAGTTTCAATGCCGTCAGATTCATATGTGCTTTCTTCGGGCTGGAGCTGATGGGTGTTCTCCTCGGGAACGGTGGCGAGAGATTGGCGGTGTTGTCTGTGGGGGTATTCCGTCGTAACGGCGCCGGTCACGTCATCAAAGACGATTTGGATTCCCATGCGATCGAGCACCGACTCAAACTTCTTCATGAAATCGGGCTCGCTTCTCTCGCCACCAATGAGAAATAGCATTTGCGAAAAATGCCGGTCTTCGTCGGGGTCAATGCCATGGCGAGGAAGCACCTCTGCGCATGCGCGCATTAACACATGAGTCGGGACACGGTGAGATTCCGGAAGAGAGTCACTTATGGCCTGGGCGGTCTTGACGATTTCGTGGATAATTTGGATGTCTAGAAGCGATGGTTAGCAACAAAGGTCGAGTGGTTTGTAGCCGATTGGTGTTTGCCAACAAAGACAAATGGAAACATGTGACAGAATGCTCGAGACGACAAGAGAATGGACGAACCTGAGTTGGAGTAGTAGGCATCCGAGCCGTAAGAAGGCCTTGACATCGCAGGAGGTTCATGCTGTTGCTCGTGATACAAGGACGGGTGTCGGGGTGGGTTTTGCAACAGCTGGTGGTGGAGCTGTTGCTGGTGTTTCTGCTGTGGTTGTTGCTGGTATTGACGAGTTTGCTTTTGCTGGAACTGTCGCTTTTGTTGTAGATGTTGTCGCTGCTGCTGCTGGAGCTGGAGCTGGAGCTGGAGCCGGGCGCGATGCTGATGCTTGTTGGTACTCGGCAGCGGAACAAGTTGGTCAGTAGTAGGCGGACGGGTGAATGACGATAATTTGCTAGTAGGTTTGTTGACGCGGCCGAGGCTGCTGTTGCGACTCTTGCTCCAACTCTTGCTCTTGCCGCGGATTTGAGTCTTGGTGTGATGTTTGCGGTTTGGCGAGGGGTAATGGTGATGGTGTTTGTAGTGGCTTGAGTTAAGCAGGTCGTGTGCTGATAAAGAATAGGACTGCATGAGAAGTGAAGAAAATAAAAGAAAAGGCCTGACTGTTGACAGCGCTACGCATGCTCGTCAAATCAGCGCATGGCAATAGCGATGCTTCAATTCAGCAGACAAAATAAAAAGTGGCAGGCCAAAGCAAGCGATTGAGGATTAATTGATTGATCTACTTGGTGGCCGACCGAATGTGAGGAAGATAAGTTGGTGAAGAGATATAGAAGCCGAAGAAAACATGAGAAACGCGAAAAGAAAAGAAAAGAAAATAGTGGTAAAAAAAAACAAGGAAAATAAACACGATTAAGTGGGTTGAGCGCCTGTTGCAGCAGCTGGAACACAAGAGACTCAGCGCTGGGGGAATTGCAGAAGCGAAAAAGATTGGTAAAACGCAAATATAACGATATAGGCCACAGGCCAAGACAAGAGTTAAAAAAGACAGAGAATGTGATATTTCGACCCTCTGACTCGCTTCACTAGAATGTGCTATTCTGGCCCTCTAACTCGCTTCACTGGAATGCAGCTATTCTGTTTTGCGTCTTAACGCGATTACCAAAAACAAAGTTATGCAAAGGCCCTGACGAGCCAGCCCTTGATCATCGCGTCCCACTCAACTTTTTATACCAAGCCAATCAAACTACTGCAGGGTTTTTTCGTCGAGCCACTAAACCGTGTTATGCATTAAAGCGGGTGTTAGTACAGACTTTGCACCCGCAAATGACCCGCTGTTAGTGTCTAGGAGGACGAAAATGCTGCCAGCTCCATAGTAGCAAGCTGGGCTAGAGTTGGAGGTTGCCACTTAAGGAGCCATAAGCGTGAATCCAGAGGTCTTGTTACTCAAATCCAGAGAGTCTCATCACTCAACCCATCCCATTCATCCACATCGTCTAACAACAATGACCCTGCCTATCGCCTCAGCGGCTCGTCCTGTGCACCGAATGGCTACTGCCACTGCGCAATGCTCGACTCAGGTATTTGTTGCCAAAAGGAGTGCGCTGGGAGAAGTGAGTGAGTGCTGATGATGGTTAGGCTTCTGCTTATGGCAAATGTATTGTAGTCGATTACAACTCAGTACACCGGGACAAATGCGCCACCGAGTTTCTCAAGCTCAAGGACTGTTATTTGGTATGACTGAAAACGAGCCAAGTTCGTTCACTACTAATTTATTGTATGCAGGCGGCGATGAAGCGCAAGTGATTGATTGAGCGGTTCAGCCACAACCCTCAGCCATAACTCCGTTCTGCGCTGAATTTGACGAAATCCGCTTGTGTGGCTGAGAGTGTGGCGCCCCAAAATGCGGTTCAGTTCTGGGAACGCTCGGTCTCAATCAACATGCTGCAGCTTAGCCCGACTCAGTTCAGGCTACTATAGCTTCTAGAATAAATATATCACTGGCTTGTCATTTGTACTTTGCCTCGGTTGTACATGGTAACTTGACTTAGGCCTGTTTTCCATTGTGTGTGCACGCTGCTGAATCTGGCAGTGGCTTCGCTTCTGTTGCTAGCCGCTTCAAACTACCAGCCAGCCATGGTTTGCGTTCCCTGGCGTTTTGATGCAACAAACCGCATTTTTACCGATTTATCTGCTACAATAAAATCAATCCGTCGACCCCTAGCGCTCTACACAACAAACATCAAGCAAAAACGACAAGCATATCATACCGCCGCCGCTACCGAACCGATACACTTATCCATGGCCTTGCTTTTCTTAGATTCTTAGATTTTTTTTCTCTCTTTTTATCTTTCTGTCGCATTTGGCCTAAATCAAATAATAAATATACTGGCCCACCGCTACCTTTACTTTAATCTTCTTGACCTTGTCCCATCCAATCTTGAGTGAATGGCTCTGGCTTGGCTTGAGTGACTTGTTCAACAACTTGACTGGCTCGCCATTCCGTACCATCTAATTTCATCCCGCATTTCATCCCACATCCCACTCTACGCCACCCACTTCCGCACCCAGCCCACCGGCCAATCCTCCTGCCCAATCGAAGCTCGCCCGATTCGACTACATTCTTCTCGCCCGCCCGCCGTATACACCTTTCTAAGTCCGACATGGCTTTCTTCTTTGCCCGTGGACGAGGCCGCACGGCTCTCGACCTACCGAAACAGGCCCGTGAATATGTTAATCGCCTATCCATGGACTGGGCTTCAGGCAATCCCGTTAAGACGGAAGAGCTTGCCAAGGTGCTGAATCAGATAAAGATGATGCTGCAAGAAGGTACGATCCCGCCAGCCGTTGGCCTACACCAATGCGCCCGCTCTGCCACGTCCACCTCGGGCGGCTTTGTCATGGCCAACCCCCCAGACTAATCTACCGGGAACTAGAGCCCAAGCTAACCCTACCCATGATAGAAGGCGACACAAACCCCGACCAAATATACCAACTAGTCACGGGCATCATCGAAGAAGATCTACTGTACTTGCTCGCCGTTCACCTCCACAAAATCCCGTTTGAATCGCGCAAAGACACACAAGTCATCTTTTCCTATGTCTTCCGCTTCCGCCCGCCGAGCGCTTCGCCCAAGTCCGACCCCGTTGCGCTCTCATATGTTGTTAACCAGCGACCGCAGGTGCTGCTCGAGCTATGTCGTGGCTACGATCACAAGGAGAGCGCCACGCCTGCTGGCTCGGTTCTGCGTGAGGTTCTCAAGTCGGAGGCGGCGGCAGCTGTGATTCTGTACGATGACGGCGAGGAGAAGGGGTCCAGCCTATACGGCGTATCGACGATTGATCGCGACCGGCCACAGAGTGGCACGGGCGTGTTTTGGCGCTTCTTTGACTGGGTTGACAAGAGCTCGTTTGAAGTGGCCGCCGATGCCTTTACCACTTTTAGGGTAAGTTTGTCTGGTCTCAGATTCTGCTAAATTTTGGCGTTCTGTTGGGCTTTAGGCTTTGGCTTTGTATTTCGAGCATCCAAACTAACTGTCCGCTAGGAACTACTTACCAAGCACAAGGAGCTCGTGCCACGCTACCTCTCGGTCAACTTCAACCTCTTTTTTGGCCAGTACAACTCGATTCTCGTGCAATCAAATAGCTATGTCACCAAGCGCCAGTCGATCAAACTTCTCGGTGAAATTCTGCTAGACCGGTCCAACTACTCAGTCATGACGGCATACGTAGATAGCGGCGAACACCTCAAAATCTGCATGAACCTGCTGCGCGACGACCGCAAAATGGTGCAGTACGAAGGTTTCCACGTGTTCAAGGTGTTTGTGGCTAACCCCCACAAGTCGGTGGCGGTGCAAAAGATTTTGATTATGAACCGTGATAAGCTGCTAATTTTCCTGTCACATTTTCTCGAGGATCGGACGGACGATGAGCAGTTTATTGATGAGCGCGAGTTTTTGATTAAGCAGATTAAGAATCTGCCGCCGAGTCCAATTCAGCCTCAGCGGTGAGGTTGGAGTGGTGAAGTAATTGGGGGGGCATTTGGTTGTGTTTCTGATAGTGAGGTAGAGGCATATACATGAGATATGAGATGGAAGTGAGATGAGGCAAGGACTATACAAATATATATAATTTATATCAAGAAGGGTCATTCATCACCAACCAAGTTTACTTTCAAATGGATGCAAAGTGGTAGTATTCAACAAATCGTAACTAAATCTCCAAGCTTCAAGGAGGCGTCTACCAAGAGAGCTCAAGATATTAAAAAAAACACATTCCCCATTACTAAAAACCGTGTGTAAAAAGTACATATGCAAATCATGACAACAAAAAACAGGCAAAAAGAAAGAGGCAGAAGAAACGGAAAAACAAGAGCCACCAGAGAAACACTCGTCTACGCCGTTTAAAACGGCCACGCCTTGTCCAGCTGCTGGTGAAGCGGTCATCGCGCAGGGGGTAGTTGGCATCACCAAAGTCGGCTGTGTTGAGGGCATCGCGGGCAGCTGCAGGCATCATCTCGTACTGAACCATGGGCTGCTCGCCGCCAAGGGCATCGTCGGTGTCGACCGAGTGGGTGCCGAAAAACGCAACGTCTTGGTAGTACTTGATAAAGGGCCGGGTGGTGCCGGGCTGGAACAGGTTCTGGGGCGGGGTGTTGTACTTTTTGTAGCCGCCGTGGGCAGAGGCGCTAATGCCCACCATGGTGGGGTCGGTGGCGTTGATGCTGTCAATCCAAACAACAACGTCCTCCCACTCGTGGCGGTGACCGATCAGGGCCAGGCCAGAGGTGCCCTGGTCCTTTGGCATGTACCAAGCATACATAATGGCGTAGCGGTCCTTGTAAGGAGTGCTGCGGACATAAAGCTGGCCGCTGCTGCCACGGCAGTCACCGGCAGGTCGTCCACCGAGACGCAGACCACCACTGA
This sequence comes from Thielaviopsis cerberus, assembly GCA_016859225.1. Taxonomy (NCBI): domain Eukaryota; kingdom Fungi; phylum Ascomycota; class Sordariomycetes; order Microascales; family Ceratocystidaceae; genus Thielaviopsis; species Thielaviopsis cerberus. The sequence goes on along the minus strand of JACYXV010000005.1, from coordinate 20,379 downwards.
GAAGGAGTTAGCCACAGCTTGCTAATTGTATTTAGAGAAGGCAAATCTTACCTGATGTTACCATCCTTGTCGACAGCAGGGTACGACCAACAGCCATCACCGACGGTTCTCAGCCACGGCTGGAACTTCTTGTATGTGTTACCGATGTTGTTGTTGGGAATAGTCTCGGGCAGAGCCACAACCTTGTCATGGTCAATGATACCACGAGCGACCAGGTGAGATGGCTCTGTGAGCTCCGAAACAGGGGCGGCCATGGTGCCAGCGAGGGCGAGGGCAAAGGTAGAGAGAGTCTTGAAAAGCATTGTGGGCTAGTGTTGAGAGTACCGGCAAAGGGAAATTAGAAACAAACTGTAAGAATAAAGTAAAAGAACGTGGTGTAGTTGGAATATATTAGGTTGAACGTATACAAAGAGAAACGAAACAACGAGCAAAGAAAGAAAGAAAGAAAACAGTAAAAGAGTGACTATCGAGAAGGCAATATTAGATGCAATCAAGAATGAACCAGAATGTGGTGAGGAGAAAAACAAGAACCAAGATAGTCCGAAGAGCGGGAGTGTCGTACTTTTTATAACAAACCATCATCACCAACTCTCTTGTCTTGGCTGCCTTCTTGCCGTCAAGGAACTTGAGCCTATACTCTTGGTGCTTAGGCGAGATGATTCCCTCCGCGCCCCCCCCCAATGCACCAAGCGCGGCAAAACGGCAGGACGGCAGGACTGTATGGACATCATTATCCAGTAGGTTTGTTTGAGTGCCTCGGAATCACAGCAAACACCCATGAAAATAAAATCTCCCATAAAATATGCCAAGAAAAGAAAAAGCCAACCCTGGCGGCTTTGACATGTGGGTGTCAGTGCGTCCCATTCTCTCTGTAATAGCAACTTTATTCCCTGCTTCTCTTGAGGTGGTGCACGGACAGATGCTTCTGGGGAGGTAAAGGTCCAAGTATTTTTGGTCCCTGGTGCGTAAGACAAGCAGACGGGGCTTCTGTTGCTCTCACTCTCAACTTCCTCAACCTTCTCAACTTCCTCAATCTTCTCAGCTTTCTCGCCAACAAGAGGCTCCTCAAGATCCAAGCTTTGCTTCTTTTCTCACTATCCATGAAACACTGGCAAGATTTTTTTTTGGATACGGCTTGGGCTTTATCTTGTCATCCTGAGTGAGATGATGAATC